>BLKR01004276.1:0-114085 GCA_011170035.1 Teleogryllus occipitalis
GTCCGTCCGGCCGCCTGTCCGACCGTCCGCATGTCCGCCCGCCCGCCCGTCCGTCCGTCCGTCCGTCCGTCCGTCCGTCCGTCCGCCTGTCCGACCGTCCGCCTGTCCGCCCGCCCGTCCGTCCGTCCTCCTGTCCGTGACCTCCTGTCCGTCTGTCCGTCTGTCCGTCTGTCCGTCTGTCCGTCTGTCCGTCTGTCCGTCGGTCCGTCGGTCCGTCTGTCCGTCGGTCCGTCTGTCCGTCGGTCCGTCGGTCCGTCGGTCCGTCGGTCCGTCGGTCCGTCGGTCCGTCGGTCCGTCGGTCCGTCGGTCCGTCGGTCCGTCGGTCCGTCGGTCCGTCGGTCCGTCGGTCCGTCGGTCCGTCGGTCCGTCGGTCCGTCGGTCCGTCGGTCCGTCCGTCCGTCGGTCCGTCGGTCCGTCGGTCCGTCGGTCCGTCGGTCCGTCGGTCCGTCGGTCCGTCGGTCCGTCGGTCCGTCGGTCCGTCGGTCCGTCGGTCCGCCGGTCCGTCGGTCCGTCGGTCCGTCGGTCCGTCGGTCCGTCGGTCCGTCGGTCCGTCGGTCCGTCGGTCCGTCGGTCCGTCGGTCCGTCTGTCCGTCTGTCCGTCTGTCCGTCTGTCCGTCTGTCCGTCTGTCCGTCTGTCCGTCTGTCCGTCTGTCCGTCTGTCCGTCTGTCCGTCTGTCCGTCTGTCCGTCTGTCCGTCTGTCCGTCGGTCCGTCGGTCCGTCGGTCCGTCTGTCCGTCTGTCCGTCTGTCCGTCGGTCCGTCGGTCCGTCTGTCCGTCGGTCCGTCGGTCCGTCGGTCCGTCGGTCCGTCGGTCCGTCGGTCCGTCGGTCCGTCGGTCCGTCGGTCCGTCTGTCCGTATTTAAGTGTTAAAGTTAGTTAAAGAGTTCAAATTTCGCACATTCAGTTACGGTTAAACGCAATATTCTTAAGAACGGCGCAAAATGTTGCAATGCAATTTGTCATTTGTGACTAGGTTTTACTGTTCTGTAATATTTCTATGAAAAATTCTTCGAAGTTTTTCGAAAAGTCAAAATATTTCTATGAAAAAGGAGTTCAAATTTCGCATTTATACTAGAACTTAGACGCCATTTTCTATACTTTTTTTCAGAAACCTTCATATTTTCTCCTAGTATTCGTCAATAGACGGTTATAATTGCTGCTAGTTTCATTTTCGGGAAACTTTTTGCATTTTTGATAATTGCAAAAAAATTACAAAAATTTAATATTTCGAGAATACAATACCGAAGATGGAGATTTTGGTCGTAATTGATATCTGTTCTAAAAAATCACATCTTTAAGAATGTCCATGGAGAATTTTTTTTGAAAAAGAGACTTTTTTCTCGTAAAATTTATGCAATATATAAAAATAATATTTTTTCATAAAGCACTTCAATTCTTTAAAATTATATTTGAAAATGATCCAAGTATAGAACAATGGACTCCTAAAATATTGGTTAAAGTATAATATTCGTTGAACACTCAGAATTTTCGACAATTGGAAAAGCTAAAAATAATACGGGAAATAATGTGCTGCTGATGCAGCACTATGTCAATCATGAGTCAAATGTTAGTGAAAAAGTGGTTGCAAAGATGATTCCTGCTAAATGTTCAATCACGAAATGAAATTCGTTGGAAAATGGCATACGATTGTCTTGCGAATTTTTTGAAAGAAAAACAAACATTCCTGCCTTGTTCAATTGTAACAAACGTACTTTAACTTGTTCGGTACCCATTCTATCTTCGATATTGTAGTTGTCGGAAACCGCCGAAATGTTTTAGAACTTTTACAATTTTCGAAAATTCGGAGATTTTAAAGAATATTAGACCTTCTTTAAGAGTGATTTGCGATATCCCAGGAAAATTATTAAAAATTGAGACATTTTGAGAACATTTTAAAAATGTTACGGCTTAATGTAAAATATCAGTTTTAAACTCGCAGGGGCTCCAGTTCGGCTAGATCGACTGGGAAATATCCACTTGAAGAAAAGTGAACGATTCTTGTGCTAACATTGACGGGCACGCGGGCGAACAGGCAGGTGAACGGGCGAACGGATAGACATGAGCGGGCGGGTAGATAGATGGACGGACGTGCAAACAGATGGGCGGACTGGAAGCCAGATGGGCGAAAGGGCAGCCAGATGGGCGGAAGGGCAGCCAGATGAGCGGACGGGCAGCCAGATGGGCGGACGGGCAGACAGGTGGGCGGACGGGCAGACAGACGGGCGGACGGGCAGAGAGATGGGCGGACGGGCAGACAGATCTGCATGCATCTCACTTCACAAAGTGTTAAAGGTTGTAGTATACTCTAAATAGGAACAAGATTTATCCACTTTTTCGATATCAGAGCCCTACAATACGAGTTTTCCTTGAAAAAATCACCGATTTCTGCCGTAGGATTACAATACGTTCTCTTTCTCTACGTTTATTTGTAGAAAAACGTGAATGTAATATTTTCTCTTTACTGTTTTTACTTCGCATAGTAAGACGATAAAGTAATAAACGAAAAATAGGTAAGCATTTTAAGAAAAGTTTGTCCAGAGACCTTTATGTAGATCGTATTGTTCAGCCAAAAGTATAGACGGACGGACAGACATATGTATTGAATAGAAGAAGAGAACTATTTCATTCTTGGGGACTCATCCGCCCCTCCCCCCCCAAAAAAAAAAGAATTGCGGACGAAACCAAAACATTATTTTTTTGCAGCATTACATTACTCTATTGTGTGCATGAGAAAGTAAAAATGTTCTGAGAACCAACTGGCTTCATGCCAATCTAGGAGAACAATGCAACAAATCAATGCATTTATGAAGCACATATACGACAGAGTTCTGTCGAGTGCCAATAGCGTCTGGTAGCCTGAGAATGCTAATAAGCTCGTTTGAAGTACTCTTAATGAATCTCTGAATATATAATGAAATGAGTTGAAGCACACATAAAGAGAGGGAATACTTACATTTTCATTTAGATCTCTAGCCGTGATTTTACGTGAAAGCAAACTTTAGTAAATCTGGTACCGCTTCTGTAATCATTTAGTGCATTGAAACTTCAAAGCCAGCACACCACTGCTTTTATGACTTCACCACATGGATCTGGCACCTTTGGTGATTTGTTCGAGCTCTTTTGCGACAAAGGTAATCACGGTTCATATCTTTGCGGAATTGGTGTTCTTCTGTAATCTTGCAAAAGAGAAAGCTAATTCTCTGTGAAAGGGGACGCTCACATTCGGTATTCTTTTTAACAACCTCGTAGACCTCCGCTTAGATCTGCAGCGCTTTCATTTCACAAGTGAAATCCTGTATGCGTTATATATTCAACGCGTCGTACATCAATCGTTGCCAAATTCACCGCATGCATTTTTCGGACACTCGTATGTTCGGTATTGGAGAATATTATATACAACATGTGTTAGTGGAAAAGACACTGATTTTACCGGGAGATGATCTACACAACCATCTCAGGATTGTTGAAACTGTAGAGATATTAAATCGTCAAAATAGTTCAGCTAGAGACTCGTGAGAATAATTTCAATTCCACTGCAGGGCTTTAGCATTGTAGAAACGGGAGGAAAAACACAAGATAATTTAAAGAGCATATTTGAAGTTCAAATTTTGTCGGTACTGCGTACATCAAGAAAAACTAGTGGCGCTATAACAGTATATATTTTCTGGCATTATTTCTAACTTTTGCAATTTTCGCAAATTCAGAGTCCAATGGAAATCGGACCTGCGTCGTTTTAAGCGTCTTTAGATCTATTCGTGCAAAACTTATGGACTTCTTTTGGGAATTGTCTTATAAATTGCATGAGTTTCAAGAAATTACGCAAAAAATACTCGTTTATTTTTAAAAAATTCACATGATTTTATTTATTGATATAGTATTTGAGCACATATTTTATATAAAATTTTCAATATTTTAGTTTAGCAATGCTATTTTTTTGTTTTGTAATTTTTTTAAATAAAAAATTTTGTCAAAAATGAGATTAGCTGTATTTTGTTTACCGTCGTTTGATACATACAAAGAGATATTTTTTTAAATAATGGAGCTGTTTCTTGGTAACAGTTGGAATAGTTTTTGCTCCTCGAACACTTTTGCAGGTGCATGTAATAGAATAATATTGCGCAGCTGTTACAAATAATGCAATAATACATCTGCTGTTGTAGCACCACTCGTAATTGCAAACTGGGAGGTCGCAGTTTTAAGTCAACTTTAATGACGCCATCTCCGAAACGCTATATTACGAGTATGAATACGTTTGCATTGTTGCCGGTATCAGAGTTTTATGTAACCAACTGAAATGTAAACAAGACTGGAAAATTAAAAAAAAAGCTCTATTATATGGATTAATTCAGCATAAATTGCAACGTAACAATGGAGTCAGATGATGTAATTAGTCCTGCTGAAAAAGCATATTTCACTCAACATGAACTAATTATCTCATTCTGATTTTACCACGAAAAACTGAATAGTATAAAAGGAAACAGCATTCATTATGAGATAAATATTATTTTGTGATATGAGAGAACTATTCTTGTAGTCTGCATGAAGACGAATAGAAAACCACTCAAAACAAACGTTATATAGTAGCAGTTTTGCCTGTTTGAGTTAAAGTAATTGAAATGAAATTTTGAAATGAAATTGAAAAAAAAAATGAAATTTTGTTGAAAGTTTAGTGAAAAATTAATTAGGCATAACTCACGATTGTTATTAGATTTTAATACACTTCATTAAACAATTGACCCTTGAGCAATGTTTCTTTCATCTGTTTCCCTAACGCATATTACCATGAAAATGTGTAAATTACCGTGGGATCATAACTAGTAGATATTAATAGTACATTGATTTTTTTCAGGAACCTGTGTCGTGATAAGAAGATTAAACGGTGAGTAATATTTTCATGAATTTATGCAAACATGCGATATGAAGTAGACAAACATGCACGTTTTGATTTAATTCATTGTCGTAAAAAAATTAGAAATTTTATGTGAAGCATACGGGAGAAGTATAATATGGGGACATTTTCTTCAACTATAGAATCTCTTCCCCTCGTTTTTATTATCCGTAGTTGAATGATGATTAAAAGTAATCAAGACTCGACGATATCAATAAATATAATCGTTATTACTTTTCTGTTACATCATAATAGCTGGGCTGACATAAACGAAAAAATTAAATAATGTAATATAATATAATATAATATAATATAATATAATATAAATAATTATATAAGAGAAGAAATTTACTAATCTACCACTTTTCGCATTCATAAGAGAGTATAATATTAGTTATCAACGTGGAATATTTTCGGGCCCGACTTGGATGGCCGAGGTGGCTAAGAGCGAGTACCGACTCAGCGCTTCGGTCCGAAGGGTCGCGGGTTCGAGTGCCGCCTTGGGCATGGCTGTTTGTCCCTTGACTTTGTGTGTGTGTGTGTGTGTGTGTGTGTGTGTGTGTGTGTGTGTGTGTGTTGTCGCGGAGGGCCTCGCGTTCTGCTGACCCCAGATCAGAGGAGCCCGCAAGTGTTTGTCTAGTGTATGGTCGAATATGCGTCCCTTCGGGACGTAAAGAGCAACCGGCTGTCGGCTGGCCCTAGGAGAAAAAATATTTTCGGAACAATCGTCTTCTTTTTTAGTTAGGCGATGTGTGTCGATGTCATAAGAATTTCCAGTCATTGTGGGATACCGTTTCAGGGAACAATGTCAGGTTACTTCTGATACGCTCTCTGCAGTATGGCCAAGCATAACCTTGTAGTAACTGGCTGTGGTCGGTTGGTTGGCAAACCAAGCGCCAGATAATGCGATTTCATTTCCTGCTACAGTGCGGTCTCAAAATAGGTTTTATTCTGTAAAAAAAAGTTTTATAGGAGAATATTTTGAAAGTTTAGAAGTATCTAATTACGATACCCAAAATAACCTTTCGTTCGTAAAAGGTTTCCTACAAGTGTTGTTTTAAAACTATTTTAATATGTTGGATATAAGGCAGTAGTGAGTTCGAATATGTGAACACATCGCGAAATGTAATCGCTTATTGTACTGTTACCATTGGGTACGAAGGTAGTATAGTGAATCTGTATTTTAAGAAATGATAGACTGTCGGCGGTTGCTTTTCTTCCATGCTTCGAGATTTTTAAAAATATGCTGATAAAAGGAGTTATGGCGTATCTTTTTCTAAAAATATGTAATTGGGCCATATTATATATTAATTTTAATTTTATTTTGTCGAACATTAGTATAATTATACATGTAAATCGACGTGATAGCCTACGTTTTTTACTAGCCAAGTCAGTTACTTGTGTTATCGACCGTGTGCTGCCCTTCTGTAAAATCTTCCTACAAAAGATATAACAACAAATAGTACAATTTGTTAGTTATATTGAAGTTTCTTAAAAAAGTGTATTCCTAAAAAATGTTTGGGTTTGATTGCCCTTAACGCAGGGTGGGCAGGTAAATTCTTAAGGGATACCGCCTTACTACGGAGTAGGGAGAAAGTTATATAATGCAGTGGGAAAGTTATAAAACGGCGAATTTTCGGCAAAAATCTCCTTTATAGAGCTCTGGTAACACAAAAAAGTGGATAAATCCAGTTGCTAAATTTAGAAAAAATGCGTGGTGTAGCGAGAATTCATGTTTTGTTGGTCCTTGATACCGAAAAATTGAATGACAGAAAACGTCTGTCCGTCTGTGAACATGGCTAGCGGTTAAACTGTCAATTCTATAGCGGCTGAATTGCCGATTTTCTTCAAAACTGATATTACCCAATTGATCTGTCTGATGTCGCAGTTTCTTGAATTTGAAATAAATATTTTTGTTTTGGGGGGTACTTTACATGAAGCCCGTAAGAAATGTTTCATATTTTCAAAAAAGTGGCTCCATAATTGTTGATTAAACGTTGTTGTTGGATAGTGTGAAGGATGTTTAAGAGAGTGGTGCAGGTCTCTCGTTTGTTGATACCCTGATTTTTAGAAAATTGCAAAAGTTCACAATTTTTTCGTCGTCTTCGTACAACAGAAACATTAAAGAGATTTTTTCATTAATGAAATCCGTTCCATAAAGATAGATTTTGAAACAGGTTCATACACACTTTTTCGAAAATTTGAGTACATTTCGCGTAATTTTTCGCGAAAATACGGGCGAGAAAGTACGGGCTCTTTTAGTACTACTAGTTTTAAAATAATAGCATGTCATGAAACACATATTTACCCCGTATGAGAGTTCTTGAAAGCTTGCATAACAATATTGGTTTATTGATGATGTGTTGTTGGCTTTCCAAACATGTGAATAAAAAGCGTTGGCATTGCCAACATGTTTGTTTATTACATTAGCAGTTTTCGGTGGCGCATCATCGGATATCTGGTACCAAACGAATACAAAATATTGTGTCGTGAAATAATATAAATAGATAAACGTAAATGTCAGCTAATATAATTATTTGAATCGATTGTAGATCAAAGAACTTCATGTGACAAATGAGAGATGAAAACACCACGGGGGTGATGATTAGATTTTAAGACTTCAGGCAGTAATTTTAGTGACTCTATAAATGAAAGACGTATATGAACAACGAAAACGTAAAATTCAGTGTCTCGTTTCAAAGGATCGTGGGATTTTATTTACTGTGAACAAAATAAATTTAGTTTGAGATACCTAAATAAATTGTAAATAATATCAGTGTTTTTCACTATTAATAGACTGACATAATATCAAATCATGGGTGAAAAATATGATAATAGAATTTACACAATGAAGAACATATCACCATAAATTACGAGACATAAAAAGAGAATAATATAAAATAATGGAAGTCGGAACTTGCATATTTTATTTTTCATTAACAGGTTCCATTTAACTTTAAAATATATGGCCTAAATAACGAAATACACTATTAAAACGAAATACATCATTAAATTTATGAAGTTCCAGAAATGCCAAATATTTCGAACAAAATCTTCCAGCGCAATCGTCCTATTGTTGCAAACACATTTCTAGTTATACAGCTTTTATTAATAAAATGATTAAATATTAATGAAAACATATGGCAATAAAATAAGTTTCATAGGAATATCTTTCAAGTCAGAATTATATTTCGTAAAAGTAAGAAGCAAGTAATCCGGAAAATGTTTCAAATATCTTCAACCAACACTTTTCTGGAATTGCGGCTGATTTCACAAAGGGACTAAAACCACAATATCTAACATCATATGCTTCCCCCAAAATTTCCGACATGATGTTTATTTCTGAAACTTCTTCCAATAAAATCCTCAGGATAGTCAGTAAACTAAATAATAAATATTCCTCTGGTTTAGATGAATTTCCAAACTGTTTATTAAAAACTTGTGCATCTGCATTTATACACCCATTAACTCAAATTTTCAATCCTTTTTTATGCACAGGAATATTTCCAGATATTTTCGAAACAGCAAAAATTAAGGGGCATTGTAAAAAAGAGAACAAAAATGGCATTCAAAATTATCGGCCCACTTCTCTCTTGTCAGTTTTCCAAAAAATATTGGAAAGGCTTTTCTGCATTCCAATGGAAGCTTTTCTCAGAAAAAAACGAAGCGTTTTCAGACTCGCAACACGGTTTTAGAAAATCAAAATCCACGAAAAATGCCGTTTTTTTCTTAAAGATGTTTCATTAGTGAGCCAAAATGAAGCGCTCATTGGAATGTTTTTAGATCTTTCAAAAGCTTTTGACGTTATTGACTATAACATCTTGCTCTGAAAATTACCTTCATATGGAATTAGGGGTATTGCCCTAGACTGAATTACCTCGTACTAGAAACATCGAATTCAAAGAAGAGAAATACCCTACTGTCTCGACAGATTATTTACTTATCTTTCCAATACTTTGCCAATTGAGCACGGGGTCCCGCAAGGTTCGATGCTGTATGTAAACGATATGCCCTCCTTTATTAAAAATGGAAAAACAGTTCTGTTTGCCGATTACACAAATGTTCTTTGCAGAAAAGAAGCAGTAAATAGTAAAGTTTCAAATTGGTTTCGTAATAAAAAATTAGTAGTTAACAAAGGAAAAACGGTTTCAATGCATTTTTGCATTTCAAATCAGCAATCGCATGCTCTATTGAAAATGAACAATATGCAATTAGCTGATGTTAAAGTAACATCACTTCTGGGTCTCTCAATGCAGTCAAACCTCAAATGGAATGTACATGCATTAGAATTAAACACTAAATTAAGTTCATTAAGTTGTGCATTCAGAATTCTTTCAGAATTTGTCAGCCATCATGCAGCTGGTGGCGTGTATTTTGCAAATGTACATTCACGCCTGAGATATGGCATAATATTCTGGGGAAGCTCATTCTGTAGTACCGAAACTTAGATTGTAAAAGGAAATTATCCGAATAATGAAAAAATACCTTCCACGTAATCCCTGCAAGCCTCTTTTTAATGAGCTTGGAACCTTATCATTACCTCTCCTATTTATCTACGAATCTGTAATATTTGTCAAAACTTACAATACACCGTAGAAATCACATTTATCAAATATCAGCATCAAGAACCCAATACAAGAAATCCACATAAAATACATGTACGTTACTTTACCAGATGCATTGCCAGATGACATTAAACAATTGAAGTCAGTACACAAATTTGAGTTAAAAGTAAATTTTTTCTGCTGCATAACTTTCTATACAGTTAGAGGCTACACTCATCATCAAAAAGAAAACTAATGTTTATTTTAACAAAGCAATGGTATATAATGGATTAGTGTACATTTCTATTGTATAATTTCTTTAAAAAATACTTAATATACCTGTAATAAATAATGTACTTCAGCTTCCCGGTCAATGACCCTCATCTCGATCAGGTTTTTTGTCCAATTTCCCTGATCCATTGAGTATGTTGAGATGGCCCCTTGTTTGCTTCTGGACATCAATGTAGCTTCACTATGTGCACGTTTTGTTGAGGTCTTCTTTTGCTTGTAGTGGTAGCAGTAGAGCTGAGGGTGAGTTTCTATATTGTTAGTAATGCAGAAAAATCAAATATGCAGTTCGTTTATAATAGTCGTCGCAAATAGTTTTTCTATAACTCGGGAACGAAAATGTCTAGTTTTTCAAATGTTGATAATCTCCCGCTTTTCTAAATATTATTATTATTATTATTATTATTATTATTATTATTATTATTATTATTATTATTGTTTTTGTTGTTGTTTTAACTTTGAACTATTTATCGTTAAAATGTTGGGATAGGATTCTGGTACTCAAGAAAACTTGCTCAAATATTCTTCTCCCCCATATGTCGTAAATAGTTTTTACTAAAATAAATAATTTATAAAACAGTTTTTACTGTTTTTGACCAAATAGATCAAATCAAATATTATTTCCTTAAAAGTAACCATTTGCAGAACTTTTTTTAAATGACATCAGATTTTAGCTATTCCCGAAAGAAACATTACAATACGTTCATTTTGGTAATTTTACGGTCATTTTAAGACCTCCCAGATACATGTTTTATCGCTACTTGAATCAAGAGGAAACCTCATTTCCCTTACTTTCGCAAGAGTCAAATTTTAAACCAGCGAACAAAGCAGTATTTTAATGGAAAAAACTAATATACTATTATCGTTATGCACAGTCTAGTGACATTAATGCAACCACCCGTCAAATTTTGAATAACCCGCTTTTGTAGCGCTAACTGCTGCAAGAATGCAGGAAGAGAGTCAATTAGTTTCTGAATGGTACTGACAGGGGTGTGGAGCCATGCCGACTCCAGTGCCTTGGCCAGCTGTGCTAGGTTCCTCAGTTGCGTATCCATGGCATGAACAGTCCGATCGAAATGGTACCACAGATTCTCAATTGAGTTTAAATAGGGGAACTTAGCTGGCCAGAGGAATACTGCAAACTCATCCTGGTGCTCTTCGAACCACATATGTACACCGGGTGCTGTGTGACACTATGTGCTGTACGGGCTGTATGACATGCATTGTCCTTCTAGTAGATGTCCGCTTGCTGAGAAAAAACGATCTGCATGTAGAGGTGGACACGGTCTCCAATGATGGAAGCATACTTCTGTTGATCCGATGTGCCTGCCAGAATGACGTAATAACTCATGGAATGCCACAAAAACATTCCTCACACTATCACGCTCATACCTCCGGCCTGGACTCATCCGGCGATTATTGCAGGGTGTTTGCGTTCAGACGTTTCACGCCGTGTACGCCAAAAGACGTTTAGAAAACATGATTTTTCTGCAAATGTCACCTGTCACCATTCAGTGACCGTCCAGTTGCGGTACTGGCGTGTAATTTCGAATCTTCGTCGCCGATGAACAGCTGTGAACGTGGGTGCATGAACCAGGCGCCTGCTGCTGAGGACGATACGCAGCAACTTTCGTTAAGAAACGTGGAAGAGACCCTGTTGTGAGCCCTGGCGGTCAGATGCTCTACAGTTGCATGTCTATCCGCCCCTACACATAGTATATGCAGTCTTCATTCTCCCCTGTCGTCTATGGCCCTTGGTGCCCACAGTTGCCTCAGCGCCGGTTTTGGATATCGTAATTTTGCAATTCAGGATATACTGTAACCACGGTGGCACGCAAATACTTTACAAACTTGGCTATTTCCGGACATGCCTCCTCCCTTGGTCCGACAGCTCCGTTTCTGCATTGAGACAACAACTGAACTGTTTTTCGCTTCGACCTGACACACATATGCCCTTCACCGTTAGTGTTGCCATCTGCTGTCTCTGAGAGGTGATTGCACGTGGCGGTGATGGCGGTGATGTGATTGGACTGTGTATAATACGTGAAGAGAAAAAAATGTAGAGATTTTTAAGCATATTGCGCGGAGGAAGGAATGTGAGATGCGACATAGTTAGTTTGTTTGGAGAAGGAATGAGAAAGCTAAGCTGTATGTGTTATAAATATATTAAATTAAATAAATATAGTGTGCAGATGCAACCCACAACACGCTGCAAAACACTACTATCATTCATCATCAGTAACTCGTAAACAATGTGATTTACAGTCTGAAAAGCTGATTTTCGTGTTCCACAGAGACACGAGTTTTTTATTCCCTAATCCGCAAAATGTGACATTTATTTATTTATTTTATTTGTTTTTTTTATTTTACGTCTAAAAAACGGTTAAAACTGTGTATGGCGTGCTATGGGGAGAAGTGAATTCTGTGCACGTTTTCAAAATTCTGTGATCCCTACACTCAGTCATATACTACTTGAATTTTGAATTGAAAAAATCCGCTCCCATGTGATAAAAAAAGGATAAAAATCCGCTCCCGTGTGATAAAAAAGAAGGAAGATGTGATAAGAAAAGGATAAATAAGCAATAAATGTTGGACTCTTATCCATGATTTCTTTCGTCAAGGAATAATACTTCCTGCCGCAACAACATGGAAACGATAATTTGAATAACTATATTTCCCACTGAATTCTAGAAGACGTGCACAGATAATGAAGTTACATTTATGTCCAGAAGCAAAACAAGGGGCCATCTCAGCATTTGCTCAATGGATCAGGGAAAGTGGATGAAAAACATGATCAAGATGGGGGTCATTGGCCCAGAAGTTGCGATACAATACTTGTTACATTTTGTTTGGAATTATACAGTCCAAATGGTAAATAATACATTAAATATCACTCTTAAAATTAATGTTACTTTCCTTGTGATGCTCAGTATAGTCTGTAATTGTATAGAAACAGTTATGCAGCAGAAACATTTAACTTTGAATTTAAACTTTTCTATCGAATTTAATCGTTTAATGTCAAATGGAAAAGTGTTGTGAAATAGTGTACATGTATTGTATATGACATTGTTAGGCGTTTTGTTCAAAGCTTACATTTCAACAGAGAAAAATACTCGCCTCCATTTGTGTATTTGTGTACGTGAAAAGCATAATATTAAAAACAGTTTTGAATTTATTATTAAATTGCGCACTGTCATAATGAATCCAGATCTTAGGTTGGTATCACTTGATGTGACCGCCATGTATCCTTCATCACTGCATAATTGTTGAAGGGATGGAAGATTTTTGGCTGTTAACAGCCACAAAATTCGTATTCCTCGAGACCAAAATTATGATAGCTGTTGTAATAAAACTTGTTTAATGTGAACGATAATAGTTTTTACAAAGGTCGTAGTGATGTTAATGTTATATATAAACAAATTGTTCTTGAGACAGTATATTTTACTTCTCAAGGACTTTTCTGTTGGCAATTGAGGTCACGAGATAAGTTTCCGTTTTATCTCTGTCATGCGCGAGGGGCGAGTAACACAGTGATACTCCTGTTTTCCAAAGCACGGTTCTATTGGTTTTCAAATTTCTTAGGTATTGCATGGAATTAAGACATATAAGTATAATTCAATGAATTTAGCCACAAAGTTTGACAGACATTTTTATAGAGAACAATTTTCAATTTATATACATATATACATTCAACATAAAGAGTGTCTGAGGAAATCTCGGAGCAACGTTTCGGGGAATTCATTTTTCCCCATTCTTAAGTTAGACTGTGTAACGGAGAAAAATTATGACATAATTACTGAGATGATACTAATAACACATTATTATAAAGAAATCTAGCACTCGATATACTAGTATAACACAGAGACTCACAAATTTAAAACAACAAAAAACAAAATAAAAATAAAGTAAAACATAAATATGTATTACATGTATCCTACTGCTCCAAATATGGCTTTCGCATGTGGTTTGATCAAGGTTCACTAGAATGATCTTCTTATGAGATCGGTAGATTCTTCTGTTGGAACAAATGACCATTTTTTCAACATTTTTGAATCAAGTTCTTAAGCCTTTTTTTACAGAAGGTTACGTTTTTGCCATAAAGAACAGTTTTGAACTTATTACTAAATTGCGCACAGTCATAATGAATCCAGATCTTAGGTTGGTATCACTTGACGTGACCGCCATGTATCCTTCAATTCCTCGCTGTTTAAGTGTTGAAGGGATGGAGGATTTTTGGCTGTTAACTGCCACAAAATTCGTATTCTACGAGACCAAATCATGACAGCTGTTCCAGCCATTCTGAACAATAATGAGTTTACTATTAACAGCAAAGTGTATCGCTTATACACGGGCACACTATTTTTGCAGAATTGGTGATGCGTATTCTTGAACAACATATACTTTACAAATAGGCTTTGATCTCTATGTGCGCTATGTATATGATTCACTCATCATCTTTCCATATGATGCTATTGATTCTTTACTGAATAGATTTAATCAGTATAACTCATATACTCAATTTACCAATGAAGTAGAACAAAATTCAAAAATAAATTTTCTGGATGTCACCATATTTCGGAGGTTAATGACCTGTACAAATCCATTTGGGGCAATACACCCCCAATTCGGCTTTCTGAAATGGACCCAGACACAATTCTATACGCGGTGCAAGTTGCCTAAATTAAAAGTCGTCTGGCTGGGATGAAAAATGCCACAGCTCCAGGACCAGATAAGATAAAAGTTAGCAATAAATCTTCAGGAGCGAAAATTGAAATATTGTCTCTATTGTACACCCAAATTCTATACACTGGTTTTGTGCCTTCAGGGTGGAAAGCAAATCGCACCATCCTTATACCAAAAGAGGGTAAGGATAATAAGTTTGTCACTAACTATCTCCCCATCACAATTAGTTCTCTGCTGTGCAGAATCTTTTGGGGCATTATGGACAAACGCATTCGATCCGTGGTGACGTTCAATCCACGCCAAAAAGGGCTTATTCCTGAACCTGGCTGTTTCGCCAACGTTCAAATTCTTCACGAAGCAGTCAGTGACATGAAAAAAGTAGAGGGTGGTGTCGGCGCTGTGCTAGACATATCTAAAGCATTTGACACTGTTCCTCACGCGGCGATTCGGTGGGCTCTATCCAGGAAAGGGATCCCCGACGCCTTTACCAATTTGGTAATGGACCCTTACACCGACGTTTCCACAGCACCCCTCGAAAGCATTGAGGTGCCAATTCGTAGAGGAGTTAAACAGGGGGACCCCTTGTCCCCACTCCTTTTTAACCTCATTATGGAGTACTTGCTTGAGAAATTGGATAACATGTCGGGATATCCGCTATTGGAAAGGAGTGCATCCGTATTAGCATTTGCTGATGATCTAGTGCTGTTAGCAAAAGATGCCCCACGACCTCAAGAATTGGTTGATATTGTGGTGGAATATCTTGGGGCCCTCGGAATGACATTGTCAGTCGCGAAGTGCTCATCATTCCAAATTACCACCTTTGAACGATCCTGGTTCATTGAAGACCCTTGTCTGGAAAGGTTGGGGGAGAGAATTCCTCTGGTCTGTGATGATCATACCATAACATACTTGGGAGTCAACTACTCTATCTGGAACGGCTTCCCATGTAAAGCATCCATATCGAATTTGATGGAAGCAGTGACGAGGCTACAGAAGGCGCATTTAAAGCCCACTCAGAAATTGGCATTACTTTACACCTACATAATGCCACATTACCTCTACCAATTAGTTTTATCGATGCCATCTATGTCGATGCTCAGGGAAGCGGACTGTCAAATCAGAGTGGCAGTCAAACAGTTCCTACACCTGCATATGAGTACTGCAGATGGCTTATTTTACCTGTCCAAGAGAGATGGAGGACTGGGATTGCTGCGGCTCGCCCAACACGTTCCTAGGGTAGCGCTGAACCTAGGGTTACGACTAGAGAAATCTGCAGATCCCATTTGCAGATGGCTGAGCTCCTGTCCGAGTTTCTACCAACGGACATTTAAAACCGCCAAAGCATTGAGACTCAACTGGCCCTATACCGAACAAGATTTAAGATCTTATAAGAAGAAATGCGCCGATGACGAGATAGCCGCCTGGGAGAAGCTGGGATCCCAAGGGAGAGCGGTTAAGGCGCATATAAACGATCCGATTGGAAATGCCTTTTTGAAAGACTATAATCTTCTGAAACCTGGTCTTTTTATCACTGCTCTCCAATTGAGATCAAATACCGCTGCCAATAAAACTACTCTTAGTAGAGGAAGGTCCAGAGAGGATGTATACTGCAGGAAGTGCAATACAGCGGTAGAAACTATGAATCACATCCTCGGTCAGTGCATTTTTACGAAACCAGCTAGAATAAAGCGTCATGACGAGATAAAGAACTTTATAGAGGGGAAGATGCTCCGGAAATCAGACACTGTGGTGTCTACGGAAGCCACTTTCTCCGTTGCCGAAGGGGTTAGACTCAAACCTGACCTGGTAATAAAAAGCCGGGAGGGGGTCCATGTGGTCGATGTGACTGTCCGCCACGAGGATGGGTCTAACCTTCTAAAAGCAGGGGAGGAAAAAGTGGTAAAGTACCAACCAGTCATTCCCCTGGCAGCCCAACTTCATGGAGTGCCCAACGCCAGAATCCTGCCTGTGGTGGTTGGAACCTCTGGGGCTATGCCACGATCAACAGTCAGTGCCCTCAAGACGTTGGGGATCATGTCTCGGGGAGATTTACTGACTATCTCGTTAATTGCTCTCAGATGCTCTATTAAGATTTACACACAATTTGTAAATTACGATGGAGCAATTTAGCATTGCTGGCAGTAAATGCAGAAAATGAACTTCTTGGTCCCGTGGGGAAGTCTAGGGAACCCAAGGGATCCGACAATGCCTAGAATATACCTAGTTACCACGCCTTTAAGTGGGAAGTGTATGCTATTTAATGTAGCATATAGAAAATTGTGTAACCAGAACCCACGTTTTGTGTGTCGTTGATACAGAAAAATTGTTTGACGGCAAGACTGACTGTATCTTTCCTGCCCCACTGTCCAGTCCGCCTGTCCGTTCGTCAGTCTGCCCGTTTGTGGTCAATGCTAGTGCCTAAACCTTTCAATCGATTTTCTCCATTGTTGATATTCTCCAATCGATCTGGACAAAATCGAGACCCCACTGAGTTTGAAACGGATATTTTCAATTTTGGGGGTACGTTGCATAAAACCTCAACGTTTTCAAAAACGGTTTAAATATTTTGATTCAACTGTTTCTTCAGATAGAGCAAAGAACGTTTAAAGAAATTGCGCAATGTCTCGTTTTCGTGTATCCCTGACTTTTTGAAATCCACCAAAATTATGAAAATTCAAGAAAATGTTTGCTGTTGTATCACTAGTTGCCACTCGCACATCAATGATCAATGAGATCCGCGAGTTCACGGAGATTATGTCGGTTCGATTGTATGTGTCAGTATTGAGAGGACATGGTAGAGTAAGGTATGTTGCAAAAAGAAAAAGAAAAAGGAAAAACATGTCCAGAAAGCTTTTAATCCTAGTACTTTGACTTTACGCAGAAATCCGTTGGGTGGGGGATGAGAGAAAACGTTATCTGTGAACTCGATGCTCGTTCATTACCCCGAGAAAGACATGCACAAAGGGCCCTGAGGGCTTTGTTGTATCACTTCTCCAAGAGACGAAAGACAAGACTTGTTGATACAAGTTCATCGCTTCAGACTAATGAGGAGGAAAGGGTGGAAACTGGAAACATTGCGAAACAAGACCCTGTAGAAACTACTTTACGGATCTGCGGCATGTAAACATTTTGCGAATGCTCTACGGATAGTGCTGGGTGCTCAAGCACGGTTTAGCTGTTACTGAGTCGAGTCTCCCTGCCAGTAGTTCTTATTCATGAGTTAACTTTTACGTCTGAATTCTTCTCAGTAGAATTATGACTCGCATTCACACGTATTCTGATGGCGAAAAGTAGGTAATGTAAGTATTGAGAGCTACCTTTTGCACACCAATTAAACATATACCGTGGAAAAACATATACCGTGGATTTTTGAAATTTGGAATAGTTAGATAAACAAGTGGAGCTACAACAGCACCTTCTTCCTCACATTATTTCTATGATGCGATGAGAACGCCCGGATCGCAATTTTCAGCGTTTTATTGTTTGCAGATATTAATTGTTGTTGCATTATTACTTTATTTTCTTGTTTAGTGGTAAAATTTTATTGTCTAGTGGTAAAATCACCCATCCTACAATATTCACTGTCCTATTATTGTGAACTGACCGGTACAAAAAGGAACTGGTTGCAAGCTTAATATAACCTGCATTTAATAATCCCGCAGCTATCATTAAATGAAAATTAGCTTAAGAAAAATATCGTAATTCTAGCAACTTGTGTCAATTTGGCAATATTAACTATACAATTTTCTGTTTTTTACTATTTCCTTTACTATTGAAACTGCCATTAGAGGGTAGATCGCTACACAACCTTCCCTGAGAAAAGTTATAAGAGTTGCGATTTCTCGAATGAAAATGCAGATATGATAACGAGCATAGGGTATAAAAAAGTTTGCCGTGATGTCACTATGTTGCGAGACATCTAATGCCAATTTGAAATGATAGCCTGTAGTTTCACACAATCTCTACCGACTGAAATTACCGGCTTAGGGTATCAGTAGATGTCACTGCATTGCCTCTGACAGGGAGGTCCTAGGTTTCTTGTCCCGAAGGTGGCAGAATTATCGACACTAGCTGGACAGTTAGGTTTTATTCAGCAGCTGTCTGGAGGATAATTGTAACGACTCGCTGCCCCTATCCATTGTTGTCCGTGGATTCTCCAATCAACAACAGGCAAATAACAAAGCAGAATCCTAAAAAACGGGTCGAGAACCGCGCGCGATCTCTTACTGTTTTATCAGTCTAGTCCGTTGCTTCTTACTTACACAGTATCACACAGGTCGGGAGTTCAGAGCTTGTGTCGCCTGAAACAGAGCCTCCATGTGGTGGGAGATACCTGGTTGTAAAAAACACCGCAAGTCGCCGTGTAGGTCGGCGCGGGATCGTCATCAGCCGGGAGAAGTTCGAGTAAATTCCCCAAGATAGTAAAACCTACACCATACGTACCGGTACTATGGCCTTATGACCGTATGACCTTAGCAGTGGACGCGCCGGGAAACTCATCAATCAATCACTTGAACCGATCTTCTGAACTGAACTGATCTGACGTGAACTGGGCTGATGGTCGAGTGCAAAAACAATAGCAATATGAATGACGAATTGGTCACCGTACCAGTTTCATCAAGAAATGTCGAGTGTTGAATGCTCGGCGCATAATATATTTGACGCCCGCAAGGCGCAGCGCGGGAAAGCTGCCTGGAACAATCCCGACGCCGCGGCCGCCCTTTTTCTCGCAACTTGATGGCTGTTGGCGCGCGCCGGCTCTTTCTTTACGTAGCAGGTGTCACTGGGCGAAAGCAAACGCATTATCCGTAAACAGTTTGCCCCTCCCACGCTAATATTTCACATGTCGCATGCACGCCCGCAAGCGGAGAAATATCCAAGCTGCAGCGTGGGAGAAAAGAGAGGGAGCGAGGCAGAGGTGGAGGTGAAGGTTGGGGAAAAGTGCTGGAGGTGCAGCGCCCGAAGCGCTGGCGGAAATTGCGAGCGCTTGTACACAACGCGTTCATCTGCCGTCGAGATCATTTCTTGTTTTTCTCTGTCCCTCCTCTTCTTTTCTTCCTCTTTGGGCCTGTTTTCTTTTTTCTTTTGTTTTCTTCTGATTGTTTTCTTTTCCTCCTCCCTTTCTTCCCGCGTTTCTCTTCTTTTCGCTCTGATTCCTTTCTTCTTTCTGATCCTTTCCTCTTTCTGATCCTTTCCTCTTTCTGGTCCTTTCCTGTTACTTCTCCTTTCCAGTTACTTCTCCTTTCCTGTTACTTCTCCTTTCCTCTTACTTCTCCTTTCCTCTTCTCCTTTCCTCTTACTTCTTCTTTCCGCTTTCTTCTCCTTTCCTCTTACTTCTTCTTTCCGCTTTCTTCTCCTTTCCACTTTCTTCTCCTTTCCTCTCTTCTCCTTTCCCTTCCTCCTCGCTTTCACATCCTCTCCTTTCCTTTCTTCTTCATCGTTTTCTTCCATTCTGTTCCTTTCTTCCCTGTATTCTTTCGTCTTTCCTTTCTCCTTTTTCTTTTCCTTCTCACTTCGTCTTCTCTTTCTTCTCGCTCTCCGCCTCATTCTCATCTCTATCTTCTCTCCATCTTCCTATTGTTGCTGTTTTGACATCTATTTTATTGTTAGCTATTCGTTGCACTATCCAGAGTTATGTTTTTTTATTTACATATTCTTCACTTTCAGCAGTCGCTGCCACATGCCATTTCACCAATTATTCTCTCGTATTTCTCCGTCTCGCTCCGTTTACTGAAGCTCGTTACCGACTTCTTACTACCATATCCATTATTGAAATTTGATTTTCCTGTACCATTTTACTGATATTTTTTGTTTCCAAATTCAATTTAGTTCTATTATCCTAGACGACTCCATTTGACTACCTCTGATTCATTGTGCCCCTTTTTGTATTTACTTTTTGTATATTATTACGTACCTTCCTTTCCTGACAATTTATCTCTATTTCTTTGTTTCCCAAGCTTTTTTGTTATCCTACGCTTCTGTTTAGGTTTCCGCTCGTTTTCAAGCAATAGTTCTGCAGATGTAACTAGATCTGTAGAACTATAATAATGAAAATATAAAGTAGCCGGCTGCTCTGATCGGTAATTTTCCGTGTTTTCTCCGGTCAATACCGCGCGAATACCCGAACAATGTCCTAACAAACGGACCACAAATCGAGCGCGATCTTACGTTACTCTTGTATCTTATCCTCACCACCTATTTACCCCCTTAGTACACACACACCACCTTATTACAAGCATTTTTACCACCTTATTACAAGCACAACCCTACTACACGCGTCGGAAACCTAAAGATTGTCCCGGCTTGGGCGGTGCCCCGCTGAGGAGAACCTGCAAAACGACGTGTAGTTCGGTGCCGTATTTCTCCACCAAACAAGGGAAGAATACTTCCACCTTCCACGATGAAAACATGCACTTGACTTACGGGACTAATGACCGTAGTAGTTGATGCGCCCAGAAATACGAAGAAACCATTATGAAAAAATGGAACTTGTCGTCATGCTTCCTCCCTTTCCCTTTTATTTTCCCCTTGCATGGCTCGGAAATAGTACAAAATGTGCACACAAATGTTTACTGGTTAACATACAAACAGCGAGCTTAATGCAATATACCCCGTGTTATAATTTTGTTAAATAAGTACGAAGACCTAGTGACGTAGAGCAACAAAAGTGCTGGTGAAAATAACACACGAAATGGTTTTCCGGAAAATTGCACCCATGGTGCTCAAAAACAAGAAATAAAATACTTTCGTAGAACACGGTAACCCCACATAAATATTTTAACAAAACAGTCATGAATAGCGTTCAAAGACGGATGGCATCTTCCTTGGTTCCTTATTGTTGCATGGCGTCAGCTGTGTCGTAAAAGTTGACACACCGAGTATGAGAACTTAGTCAGTACGAGTAGTGGTACGGTCAGTACAGGCAGGAATTATAAACATTAAATATTTGAATATGCAGTCTACTTCAAAACTCCATGATTGTAGGTTTTCCCGAGTTCCCAGGAATCTAAGGAAACCATCTAACCTTTCCCATGGCCGGAGTCTGTAGTTTTCTTCCAATTTTGGCACGCATTGCAAATTAGTAATATTGAAAATTCGCAATAAATCATTTTTTAGGAGTATTTGACCTCTTTCATAGGCTACAAATAAGAGAGTAATTCTTTTTAGTGGAATCAAAAACTGTTGCATTTGCCTACATGGCCAGTAAGGAATGTTCTGAATTTTTTCTGTGTCCTCTGTATTTATATTAAACTTGAAAGATTAAATGATAACTCCTCTTTCTCAGGAACGACACATTGGTAAATACTTTCGTGTTAACATTAAAAAACTTCCCTTCCATATATTTTGTGTGAGCTTGAAGAAAACTGGTTTAAAAAATCGATGGTTTATACGTCGTTGTATTTCACTTCTATTTGTATGCTTCACTTTACAAACTGTTAATAGATTGTAAATAAATTTTTCATTATTCGAATGATCTAGAATAGAAATGCATTGTGCTAACGCCGCCAGGCTCCTGTATCGCAAACGCAAACCAATCACACGAATTGCTGCAATAGTGCAATGCAAACCAGTGTGAAAATGAGTTCATTGCAGTTCGAATGTGTTGTCTTGTATGGCTAATCACATGAGGGGTGCAATGAGCTAATATGCATGTGTTACCTGAACCACCCACATAAAAACAATGTGTTGACAAAAGTTATCAGATATCTTCAAAATTTAACACATAACTTTTGTCAACACACACAGAACGTGATTGAATTTCGTTGACTAAGTTTTCGATCATCAGAGCTGCTACATACGTTTCCATTGTTACATGTAATATACGCGCTCAGCACTGAATACTCGTGCCTAGAAATAACTACTTTGTTTAACTACTGTGTATTGATTGGAAACTTGCACATCGCAGGTGTTGCATACATAAACCGTAGGGCAAAAAAGTATTTTGTATTTTATAAAAAGAACCAAATTTCATGCTTGACATCAATAAATCGCACCTGCGACAAAATAGGCGCTCATTGGCAAATACAAACAGGATGGATTCTGCCAACAGCCACGTCTCTCTCACGTATGGAAAATAATGTTTTAATTTGCTTCTAGCTATTGGCTTATTGCAAGTTCTGCGGTCATAATTGCATAATTGTCTTCATGGGTAGATCGTCATCTACGCTCATCACACATTCTTGAGAGCGGTAATTGCATAACGATTTCACGTGACTATTTCTAGTTCATCGTAGGAATGGCGCGGATTACGATATTTTTAGATGTATTGTGTTTTATCTTGGGAGATAATATAAAAATCCATGTTCGTGCTTTGCAATGTTCCGTTCTACACTGCTGTACTTCCTCTTATCCTACCTCTATTTCTTTCCATTCTGGAATATTTTTCATTTGTCTTTAACAGAAACATTTAACTGACAGAAGAGAATTTCAATCTCCTATTTTTACACAAATTCTGAAATGGAATTCATGGTAACCTCTATAGAAGTATGTTATACTATCGTCAGTTAATAGACGTAGAAAACTTTCAATGAAATAAATTCAATTTTCATGCATTCAGGCATTGTTTAACACTGCATTACAAAATAAAACAACTCGTAATTTTGATAAATGGTTTCATAGATAGAATGGTCTTTGTTTTATATTTCAGATATTAACTGGAAATTTTGTTTGATATAATTTTTTTCTTGTGAGATATTTGTATTTCACTTTAAAGATTCAGTGGAGCTTCGATTAAAAAGGCGAGAAAGCGTCACAGATAAACCAATTACTCAGTTGAAAATTCAGTGAGATTGTGACATGGATGAAACAATAAAATCTTTGCTTCTCGCAGTTGAGCACTTCGTCGCTAGAGAGCAGTAGTGAATATGTTTCTGGAACTGACCGCGGGATACGATTGGGGAGAGGGGATAGAAAATCAAACACTACGTTATTTGTTTCGTTAGTTTACATTTAACTCGAATTTTTGTACACGCTTTCGGTTTTGTAGAATGAAAATAACCAATAATCATTGGCGAACACGTTGGTGCAGGTTTTGTCCGCGCTATCGTTGTAGTGTAACGGAAAGAACATTCTTAATGTTTTCTTTCACTACACTAGTTGTGCTGATAATGTTTAGTATGTCACTGTGGCGCGAGCCGTGACACAGCTCTCAGTAGGGAAGATTACTGGCATTTCTGCTAATTTTTTATCTCTAGGAAAGCAGCTGGGTACGGGCTTCGTCTTGTTTTTTTATTATTAATATCACTTTTGTGCCTTATCATGCACATGGATGCATGATGAATTTTTCCTAGAATACTCATGTTGAATTCTTTCAAATTCAATGAACTATTTTTTTTATTTTGTAGCACATGAAGGCGGAATACTTTGTTTTGAAGAAACGCAGAGAAAGAAGGCAGACAAAGTGAACTGCGTACATAACGGAAATGAAATGGAGAGAACTTAGTTTTCATTATAAGCTCAGTTCATCCATTCCAGAAAACTGTGCGTGCTTACTGATAAAACTATTAAATGTGCTTGCTTTGCTGTTCCATTCAGTAAAAGTAATTACGAAAGTTATCATCACTGCTATTGTACGGAAATCAAATATCATTTGTCATATTCTTATGCTAATAACTGGAATGTAGGTCGTTAAACGTATTGCATGACATTACTCGTTTAATTCCTATTCATAGTTAGTCGTAACCTCGCTTGTACGATCCTTGAACATATAGAGTCGTTTGTGATCTAGCGTAAATATATTCCCGTTGCCTCTCATTAAAGCCACTGATATTACCTGGTAATTGTAGATTCTGCGTGTGACAGCACATGATGTATTATGATGAAACGATAAACCAGTGTAACAGTCGGCGAAGAGAAGCGGGCCACAAATAGCACTCACTACCCGTATCCTAGGATTTTCCCATCAACGGCCAGCGAAATTATGGACGCCAAATCCGTGCTATCCGACTGATAATTACGGCACTCAGAGGGCTGATGCGCCATCGAGCGATGGGTGGTAACGCGCTGCGAAGATGTTTCTCGTCATAACAAACAAAGATTGCAGCGAGAAAGTTGACCTAATGGCCTGCCGCTGCTAATTCTCGACTGGCGAAGGACCTTCTGTAAAGCCTAACAACTTTGCCATGAAGACAAGCAAACAGCCGCTAGATACTTCGATCGTTCCACTTCCGACAAGCTGGAAGCTCATGTTGGCGCGGGCTTCTCCGCCTGTTGTAAATGCAGCTGATTGGAAGAAAAAAATAGTCAAGGGAAGTTCCTTTATGGCGACAGTGTTGATAAGGGTAGATAATCGTGATGAAATTTACAATTTAAATAATTTATTATTATTTATTAATAATAATAATAATGATAATAATGATAATAATAATAATAATAATAATAATAATAATAATAATAATAATAATAATAATAATAATAATAATAATAATAATAATAATAATAATGTATTTGGCATTATTGAGTCGGTTCCGACTTCGCCGGCCAGCCGGTGTCCCCCATGCTTAAACCTAGTAAAATTCCCATCCTTGGGGGTAAGAGCGACGTGAGGCGAACTAGTTGTCTTTAATACATTGAAGAGTAATTTTGTATTAAAGGCATGCAAAAAATAGACAACTCGTGTACCTCATAAAATAAATATAAAAATAGTAACAATCAAAGTAATAATAATAATAATAATAATAATAATAATAATAATAATAATAATAATAATAATAATAATAATAATAATAATAATACGCCCTAATAGTGAAAAAAAATTGTAGCGTACTCTTCTGTTGAATGAAATGGTGAAGTTCAAAATATGTGACAAAGACCATAAAAGTAAATCAGTTGTCCAAAAAGTTCCACTTGTAAAAATGCAATCCTTCACCACATTTATAGAAACGATAATATCAGTTTGTTGGAAGGGATCTATTAATATGGTGCAAACATGATTGTAATTGAATTATTTAAAAGGGCACATAATAATTAGCGTCATCAACAGGATTATGCCAAGCTTATCTTTGTACCCAGCATTATCTTTGTTTTTATTTTCTTTCATACTACGTTCTTACGTAATACAGAAAAAGTTATGCTGCGAAAACGGCGATTTGTCGAAAAGAAAGGGCGTATTGTTGGACTCTGAAAACGAAAAGTGTATATTTTTTCATTTATATAATAATTATCTGTACATCCTCTAACCCGCAGTATAGTCAGTTTCTAAGTTTTGTGATCCCTTGATACCGAAAAAACTTGAGAAAGGGAAAACGTTAAAAATTGCAAAAAATTAACTTTGCTAAACAAACATACCAATGTTAGATTTTTTCCTTAATGAAATCTGTCCTGAAAACTGGAATCTTTATATAAGTTCGTGTACAATTTTGTGAAAAAATGAGTCGTTTTTTCGCAATTTGTGCTTGAAATAAAGGAAATTTTTACACGGGAATGACGATTTGGAAATAAAATTCAAGGGTTTGCGATACGTAAAACATATTGATCAGCTGGGCTTATCCAAAAGTTTAGATGAGTGGATGCCAACTGAACGCTCTGTAACATCACAGAAATATACTCTCCCATGGTAGAAATTCCTGCTCCAAACCAAACCATATGATATCCAGTCTGGAAAGCACTAGCTAAATTTATTTTCATTCTTCTTCAATGAATGTCTATAATTTATTATAAACATTTTTGGAGGTTTTTGCCACAGAAAAAAAGAAAAGATTTTTACTAATTGGTACAGGAAATCTACAAATTCTGGAAGAATTATGAATAATTATTCAAAACATCCTTTTACTCAAAAACGTACAGTTGCCTATAATTTAATTGACTGAGCTATTAAGTTGTCAGATCAAAAATTCCATTACCAAAATATCCGCGTTGTGAAATCCCTACTACTCCTAATGATTATCCTCCAAAACATTTTGCAAAAATTGTTAAAAAGGAGACTCTCTTTTCTTAAATTACAACATTCTACATTTTCAATATCTGCAGATTATAAAAACATTGTTATTCCTTACATTCCAAAATTTGCCCATACATTCATAAAACTACTTCCCCTAGGACAAAATTATAGGATTGTACAAAAAATTCTAAACAAAAAAATCTTATTAAAAATAACAAAGATAGGATTGAAAAAATGGAAAAACAAGATGTTATTTATAAAATTAATTGTACCCAATGCCCCAAATCTTATATTGTCCAGACACTAAGAAAACGTAAGCAAAGAATATCATAACATCAAAGAAACATTAAAGAACCTTTTCAAAACCTGAACTCTGTCTCAAGACATAAAATTGAAACAGGACATAAAATAGAGTTCGGATAAATTAAAATTGTGGACCATGAATCGCGGAAAGACGCGAGATTAGTATCAGAGACATTCCACATAATAATGAATGCAACTTTAAATACTATGATAGAATCCAACACCTTTACTGGAATTTACGGCAACTTGCTTTTCCAATTTAACAATCAAAATCAAAGTTAATCCTTTATTCCTCATTGCTTTCCCTCCTCCCCTTCGTTGGCCGTTGGATATTACATGTTTTGTTTTGTAACCGTCTCCGGTATTCAAGAAGACTGTAACAGAAATGAAGGAACAGCGAACGAAAGTACGCACGCTTACTATGTTACGTCCACTGTGTCCGCTAACGTCCACTGTGTTCAGAAGTCGTTCAAATTTTGGGAACGATCAACTATCTGTTGCGTTTCGGTTATCTACCTTCATGTAGAATCTTTTATACCGTGTAGTATTTATATCATGCCTGCCTGTAAGTGAATAGAATCATGAACAGTAATTTCAATTACATGTGACAAAGTTTATTAAAACTGTCTAAACATATTTCTAATTGAGGTCTCCCAAAGCAAAGGAAGTCGCCAAACGAAGTCTATTCGGGGAAGCCTTCTCGGTGTTGCTGTTTTTCCAAATTCAATTTCCATCAATACCTAATTCCATTCATTCAGACTGCGAAACCCAATTGCTAAAACATTCGAATTGGACCACCATACATCATCCAATAGCACCGCATTTCGTAATAACTCAGTCGTTTTTAATTTTTTATTGTTGATGTGGACGTCCGATCCGAAACTTTTGCGGCACGATATATTCAAACCAGTAGGAATAATATGCAGAAAAAAATGAACCCTCTTGCTCCAATTACTCAAACGTAGAAATACAACGCGAGTCACAGGAAATTATGTTGTGGATATTAAAAATACAATAAATCGATTTCACCCCACTAGACTTCATTGAATCCCAGTTTAGTGAATATTATTTTAACACTGCGTTTCTATTCTTTATAAATATATTTCTATTTAGTTCCGTCAATTTTTTGTAGAATACACTTCATAAAAGTGATTTTAGGGTTGAAACAAAAATGTTTCTTGGTTTTTATGAAAATAATTATTTGCTACTTAATGTATTTAGTAACATTCATTTTATCGTATAAAACGAACATTTATCAGCATTTCTGTTTGGAAAATTCTATGCTTATTATCACGAACACGAATCTAAATATGTCAGCTGGTGCAAAATGACCGCATTTCATGTATTCTATTGTTAGTGTGTCATGTACCTGTTCTATTTAATAGGCCCATTGTCTATCACATGTTGTAAGCTTACTTTAGTACTTTTACACGTATTTACATCAGTATAAAAACTCAGAGTTCGTGGTAGTTTGTTACAGCCGTTAATGAGAGACAGAGAGAGAGAGGGAGAGAGAGAGAGAAAGCGAGAGAGTGGAATGGGGAAAGAGGAGAAAGTGGGAGTAGAGATGATAGGGTGGGGAAAAAGGAGGGGGGATAGGAAAGATAGGAGGGAAGGGGAAGGGAAAGAGAAGAGAGGGGGATAGAGAAGGAGAGAGAAAGACACAAACACACTCAATGCTTATGAATGATCAGAGTAGAATATCCGACAACACATCAGAATCATTCGTGTTTCCGCCGTTGGTAAGTTTCAAAAATAGGAGAGCTACAATAGCACGTATATTCTTCCATTCTTTGCAATGGATACAAACATAATAATGTTTTGTACGCATTGCCAGCCAATATTATTTTTTTTTTGCTGGAACTCGAACTCAGCTTTAACGTGAAATTCATGATACCAATATACAACCAACCTTACAGCTTAATTCGAAAAGTAGCAGTAAAATCCCGACACATTAAACACAGAATTGTTCATATGCCTTTGCCATTTTCAAAAATTCAGAGATCTTTATTTGACATTATTTCAGGTGGTTTCAAATAACTGATTTCATTGAGAAAAAATATCTACCTTTATATGGGGAGTTCAAGGAAGACAGTGGAAAGAATTAACTTTTGCAGTTCCTGAAAATACAGGACGTTCAAAAAATTGAATGTCACGCAATTTTTGTAAGCATACAATGCTTTACTCAATAAAAAAATAAAGAAATCAATAGGAACTGCAAATGTTCTTATTACAGATAAATAACAAAAACCTCTAGTAATTCAACATCAACGGATCAAAACCAAAAAGCACTAGCCCCACCAATGACACTATCCTCAATTTTCCAACAAACAAAAATACCAAATTTTTCTCATCAAGAACTACCATCCAATCCATCAATATATTAACAAAATAATAAAACCGCACCCACAAATTAGAACATAAAATTAAATACTAATATCACCAAACCAATAGTGCACACTATTGTCAACTCCATCACAAATCACACAACAATCATAATCAACAATACCCTCTTTCTTTCGGTGTACTGGGAGAGACTCAGGGCATCAACTGATGTCACTGCAGTCCCTCTAACCGGGACGTCTTAAGGTCGAGTCCCAACGGTGGCAGGATTTTCGACATTACCTTTTCTTCTAGGTCGAATTCAGTCGCTGTCTGGAGGAGAAGGCAGACTGGCCGACGTTGCAAGAGTAATACGGCCAGCTGCACTGATCGGTAGTTTTCCGTGGTTTCTCCAATCAACAACAGGCGAATGTCGGAGCAGTACCCTAAGAAACGGGCCCCGGACCGAACACGATCTTTCCTTTCTCTTCCTTGTCCTATACCGACCCCTTACTTACACACACGTGCACTAACATGCACTACCACCCATGCCGAGAGACCTGTCGGGAGCTTAGATATTGTCCCTGCTGGCGCGGTGCCCGCTGGTTGCAGGTACCTGGTTGGGGAAAACTCCGCTAGCCTACGTTAGGTCGGCGCTGGAACTCACAATCCAGTGAAGGGAGGATCACTGCCACCTCCCGAGGAAAGAACATATACTACTATATGACTAACACTTACTGGAATAATGATCTCAGCAGTTGACGCGGACGGAATCGCCAAACAATGATATGATGTAATACTTTATGTTATAACTCATACTTTCTCGCATTATGTGTAACTGCTACGCAATATTGTATTACTACGAGAACATACAACGGAGGGTCCAAGCGCCAGCATTTTTCTCTGTGCAGGAATTCGAACTCGTGTTCTTAGAGTAAGAACGTCATTTACGCCATTCTCACAGGTGAACTCAACTTTCCCGACGCTTTAAAAGAAGTTAATCTTCTGCAATTGCAATTTCAAAAATTAAGGGATTTTCATTTACATTCTTTCTAGACCTAGATTAAAACTTTTAATTAAGGACAATCAATCTCTATGTTCATTATTATACTTTTGCTGTGTTAAGTTTGTATTTTTCGAAATGACATTTTTATACGTCTAATGCTCTTTCGAAGGAAAAATTGTAAGAAAAACGTTGGAGTCTTTTTTTACAGATTAACGTTGCAAGAGTACTATGTTAGTTTTTGAGATTTTGTTTCTCAATGAAATCTGTTCTTCCTTAATGAAATCTATTTTTTTCGTAATTTTTACATAAAGGTAATACAGTGTACAACTTTTTTTTTCGAAAACAGCTCCAAATGTTTTTCCTTTAATTTTTTTACTTGCATGGAGTAAAGTCGCGTAAATAAGGCGCAGGTCTCATTTTCGTTAAACTATGTGAATTTTCGAAAAGTTAGAAATGAAGCGACGAAGCAACGGGAAAGCTGCGTGTATCCGTTCCAGTGGTCAAGTAGCGGCAACATGCTTCACGTGTTAACACTAAGGAGTTTCGTTCGAATATCGGCGCGCAGAAAACATTTTTTGCTGAATGGAAACTCTTTTTCAAATTCATGTTTTATAATGTTGCGTAGATGTTACAAATAATACGAGAAATACGAGTAATAAAAGAAATGTACTGTTTTTGTAGCATTTCTTTCAATTTTCGAAGATACAGAGATTTGACCACAAATACGACGCGTGCCATTTGAAGTAAATAATCTTCAACAGAAATATTTTGATGTACATATTTAAATCAAAATCAAGAATTTCTTACTAGTAACAGTGAATTGCAAGAATGATATGTGTTTTGTTGTCAAAATTGAATTGAATGAAAAGAATAAGACCCGGGACGAGAGAGCTGACGTTTTTCCGAATTGACTTCTGGCTCAGTCTCTGAAACACTATAGAATAACAAGGAAATGAAGAACCTGCCCTTTACTGGGTGCGAGTGCGGTGTTCTCAGCACCGCAAAATCTTATTACGAGTAGATTGAAGCTCGCCTGCTCCACGACCTGCGGTATAACCGCAAAGCTTGGGTTCGATGGTAGAGCAATGCATCTTTTTTCGATCTTAAAGGGAAGAATTAATTGACAAAATCAAGGGACGACATTTCTGCTGGGTTAAAGAGCGGTCGTTGTGGGTGAGACTCCATGAGGAGCCATGAGATGGTAATTTTGTTATGAAGCTCTACCTTGTAATGTTACAGCATATCGTTTACATATTGAGATTAAATTATCGAATAATTTTTAACTCGATTTTGTGGAACTCCCTGCTTCCTCTTTTCTATTTCTCTTCATTCTCCCAACAATACACAAGAAGTAAACAGTAACAAATGTTTGTTGTGCATGTTTAAAATTTTCAAGTTCCAACTCGTACCAATTACAATGCCAATTACAATGTAAACTGAAGAAGAACCAGAATCGAAGCACAGTCACCGTCACTAGAAGATATACCAGTCCGTAGTCAAGATTTTGTATCACGTCTGTGCTTACGCACGGACGTTTAACAGAAATGAGTTTTATCTACAAGAACTATAGCATCCAGCGAAAGAGTGAGAAAAAAATCAACTTGTGTTGGTACTACAGCACAAACTTTCAGAGTTCAATCAAAATAGTCCTGCGCTATTTTTAAGCGCGCTTGGTTGTATCCGAGGAAATGTTGAAAGAAAATTTTGGAGACGCCAAAAAATGTTGACATTTTTCTATTTTCTAAAAGTCAGAGAGGACGGATGGACAGACGGACGGGCAGGCGGATGGACAGACGGACGGGCAGGCGGATGGACAGGAGGACGGGCAGGCGGATGGACAGGAGGACGGGCAGGCGGATGGACAGGAGGACGGGCAGGCGGATGGACAGGAGGACGGGCAGGCGGATGGACAGGAGGACGGGCAGGCGGATGGACAGGAGGACGGGCAAGCGGATGGACAGGAGGACGGGCAGGCGGATGGACAGGAGGACGGGCAGGCAGACGGACAGGAGGACGGACAGACAGGCGGACGGTGAGACGGACAGGCGGACGGTGAGACGGACAGGCGGACGGAGAGACGGACAGGCGGACGGAGAGACGGACAGGCGGACGAACGAACGAACGGACAGGCAGACGGATGGACGGGGAGAATTCACTGATTGATGATTTCGTGTTTCCGAGCGCGTCAACTGCAATGGTCACATGGAAAAGTAACATTAATTTTAACAATGATACATAATGCATTAATTACCATTTGGACAGTATAAATGAGTATAAACAACCTGTAACAACTATTGTAACACAGCTTCCGGGTCAATGACCCCCATCTCGATCAGGTTTTTCGTCCAGTTTCCCTGATCCATTGAGCAAATGCTGAGATGGCCCCTTGTTTTGCTTCTGGACATCAATGTAACTTCATTTTCTGTGCACGTCTTCTAGAATTCAGTGGGAAATACAATTATTCAAATTATTCAAATTATCGTTTCCACGTTGTCGCGGCAGGAAGTAATAAGAGCCAAAATTTATTGCTTATTTATCCTTGAAAATAGATTTTATTACATGGGAGTTTTTTTTGTTTTTTTTTCTCCCTTTCAAAATTCAAAATTTATTGCTTATTTATCCTTGAAAATAGATTTTATTACATAGGAGTTTTTTGTTTGTTTTCTCCCTTTCAAAATTCAAAACTTAAGTAGTATATGATTTAGTGTAGGGATCACAGAATTTTGAAAATGTGCACACAATTCACTTTTCCCCATAGCCAGTCATACGCAGTTTTTTTAGCTGTTTTTTGACGTAAAATAAATAAAATAAATAAATAAAAATGGTCATTAAGCCCCTGCAATGGTCATCAATCCACGTTTATATCACAGGAGGTGGTGGTTATCTTTCCCCCACTGGATGGCGAGATCCAGCGTTGGTAGCGAAAATTGACGCTGTGGGAAACTCGAAACCTACCTAGAACCGGCAGAAAATTTACCCACTTTCCCCATTTCAGGTTCCATTTTTTACGAAAAATTACCACTTTCCCCTGCAATATTACGGCGTTTCCTCTTTACTACCGAAGTAAAAAACATGAGGTTGTAATAATTAAATATCAGAATCATTATTCGTCACTGAGGAATTGATTACAAGTAAAATAAAGAAATAGGACTATTAAAAGTATATTATGGAAGGACATATTTAAGTGTTACTTCATTCAGTTTTACTCTCTCGTCATTAAAATCGCAATCGTCATTATTTCTCTCGTCATTAAAATATTATTCTCCACTGTTCCTCTTTCTACTTTTATCTTCTCTTCTCTATATATCTTGGTATGACGAATGTGGTCTTGCCATTTTTCTGCGAGCTGTATGACATACTCTTGTCCGTTTATTGATTTTGTTTTTCTGCGCGTTTTCAGCTTTCATCATTAGATCCTTAAGTGTTGTGAATGTTATATGACAGGTGGACGCAGTGTCCTTTCCTCTGCTACGTGAGATCCGGCGCTGACCTATACGTCAGCTTGCGGGAGATTTCCCATTATAGTACCTCCTCCAGAGTGCACCGCCTCAGCCAAGACAAGCTCTCAGCTATGACGGGTCTCTCGATTTGTGAAATGTGAATTGTGAAATTGTAGTGCATGTAAGTGTGTGTGTACTTGTGTGTACGTATGTGTACGTATGTATACGTGTGTGAATACGTGTGTGTATATATGTGTGTATGCGCGTATGTGAGTGTCTAAGGGGAGAGGAGGGGACAGGGGACAAGTATGAGCAAGGAAACTTCTCCAAGATTTTTCTTTTTTCGGATAGAACAAATGACACTTAAAAATGGCATAGATCTCATTTTCGTTACTTTTTGAATTTTCGAAAATTAGAAAAGTTTCAAATAATCTGACACTATGTGATATTGTAGCATCATAAGATTCTGGATGTGTCCCTCTTCTTACAAGAAGATCGCACGTGCCATCAACGAATTTACTAGTGTTTTATTTAATATTTAAAGATATTCTGTTTTTTTCAGAGCTGATGAACATGTCTCGTTTAGTGTTAAATAATAAATGAAGAGACAGTGTTTCCAGAAGTCATCTGCTTTCATTTAGTCATAGTTTCATTGTATTACTGTTTCAGAAATTAACGAGGTTAGTTTATTATTACGTAAATCTTACCATAATTATGCTATTCCGCATCAAGGCCAATCTTTAACATAAAATTGAAGACATGTTCTTGGATATACTTCACAGTGTCTACAAGGCATACATTTCACGTGGCTAAATGGATTTCCGTAGTTAATCGTTGACTGGCGAATAGTACAAATACTGAATAATAATGTTCGCATTTCTTTGTAGTTTTTTGTGCACAACAATTTCAATAAAAATTGCAAATGAACTCGCGCGAAACCTTAAACTTTGAAGTTTTGCCACTAAACTTATTAATCTCTCCATCTGTTTGCTTGTACTGTGCTAGACGGGTCAGGAAATTGCGAACTGCGGGTTCTGCTGGTGGTAACGCCACGCCACTCCAAAAAAGGACGAATGAGACGAGCAGTCGACGCTGTTTGACTAAGCATATTGAGGCTCACAACCCCGTCTCATCTTGTGGGAGTGGAAGGACAGGGATTTTACGCCGTGCGGCCCTGATTGGTCGCACAGAGGAAGGAAGAGGAACGGGGGAGAGGGGTGGCTGTTTGAGGTATGGAGGAGATCACACACGTATCCGAATTGGTGTGTTTGAGAAAGTGGTGACATAAGGAAGGAGTAGGGGACGGTTAATCCCAGGTGCAAGGTTGTAGACGCTGAATATGAGTGGGGTAGAACATTGAGGATGGCGGAGAAGCAAATATTACCAGTGAGGGAATTCTATAAAAAGGAAGAGTACATCATGATTATTTTGTGAGTGTCTAATGAAATTTTGAAAGCGGCGGATGAGCGGCTGGTGACATAATGGAGCTGAGTGCTTGAAAGCAGCATAGAACTTGGGTGGGGGTTCATAGTAATAAGGAGTGGAAAGACTTGCAGAAATTGATTTATGTGGAGACGTGGAAAACGGTAACACGTCAATGAATGATGGAGAGGTGGCTAAAGGCATCTACTGATGTCATTGCTGTGCCTCTGGCCGGGAGGTCCTAGGCTCGAGTTCCGACGGACGCAGGATTTTCGACACTAGCTAGATAGCTAGGTCGAGTTCAGTCGCTGTCTGGAGGAGAATTCTAGCAGCCGGGTGCTCTGATTGGTAGTTTTCTGTGGTTTCTTCGATCAATACCAGACCAATGCCGGAGCATCACCCTAAAAACAGGCCACGGATCGCGCGCGATCTTTTCTTTCTTCATCCTTCTCTTATCTTCACCCCTTACATGCACACACCCATATTTTCTACATTACTACTCTTGCTGGGTACTACTCATGCTCCGGTCGGGAGCTTAGAGCTTTGTACAGGCTCAGACGGTGACCCGCTGGTGGGAGGTAACTCGTTGGGTAAAAACCTTGAACGACGGTAGATCGGCGCCGGACCAGTGGGGGAAGATCGCCGCCAACTCTGGATTTTTGATTGATTTTTTTCGTGTTTCCGGGCGCTGCTTTGGTCATTAGTCTCGTAAGTGTAGTGCATGTTTTTTCTCGGGACATGGCGGTGATCTTCCTCCGCTGGATGGTGAGATCCGGCTCCGACCTACCGTCGGCAGGACAAGATTTTCTCGAAAATTCTCGACATTTTTTACATTTTTGGTAGGGATAGTACCAAATGCACCCTATCCGATTACATGAACGTCATCCAGCTCTTTTATTTTGTTTTATGAAAAATTACACAATTATAAAATTTTACTTGTTTCTCATATCTGTAATATTTACATTAGATGCAATTTATTCACATTATTATATTTATAAGTACATGTGCTTTAAATAATGTCAAATAAAGTTTCTCAAAAACTCAACAGTTTTCTGTAAAATGAGCTCAAAATTCCGCATTTTCAGGAACGCTCAAAAGCGATTTTCTCAAAAATGGCTCCAAATTTTTTCTTCAAACTTTTCCAATGGATAGTGCTAATTGCATTGTTTAATATGACGTAAAGTTCCTTTCGGTTTATTCTTTCGTTTTTTCAAAAATTATATAAATGTAATGTTTTTGAAATATGTCTCATGCCGTTAATACGCACATTTCCATCGATTTATATACATTTTTGCATTTGTGAGTGCAAGTGCTTCAAATGACTTCAAATGAAGGTTTTCGAAAATTCAATAGATTCCTGTGAAAATTAGCTTCAAATTTCGGATTTATAGTAATGCTTAAACGCCATTTTCTTAAAAAGGGTGTCAAATGTTTCAATGAAAATTTCTCTTTAGGACGAGGTTTCACTCTGATTTAATATTCTTGCAGTAATATTCCAGTTCTACTATAAGGAAACTGAAAAGTGAAGAAAATGTAAAAAAGTACTTTGGGCGACGATAGATGGCAGCTGGCAAGATGATGGGGGCAAGACCGTAAAGCCAGCCCACATCAAGTAAATTAGAAAGGTTTACAATGAGAAAGTCTGTGCCATGCTGTAGCACTTCTAGTTTTTTCTTAGCTGCCACCGAACGTTATTCCTATTTGATGGAACAAATTGTTCCTCTACTTCAGGACTTGCCTCTTCAATATTTCGCGCAAAATGTGAGATGTTCCCAATAATGGTACATTATGAAACGATGGTATTGATGGGTAATACACGAGTGTGATATTACATACGTAAACTTCACACGAGTGTATTCATACCAATTTGATTGAGTTTCATACGGTACTTTTTCTACGACTTATGGTAACATTTATTAGTTAAACATTTACATTGAATAGTTTTGTGGCAGTTGACATGTAGGATTCAGCCAAGGCCACCTAGGGGACAGAAACCCTATCTGCCGCAGCTGGCTGGTTTACCGGCCCGCCTGCGAGAGAGAAGAGACGTGGCAATAATCCCGAGGTCCATTTTCGCTTTTTCTCTTATTTCCGGAGACGCCAACACATCCTCTAATTCACTAGACATTTTAAACAAAAACACTGGCCGGGTTTGAAGGACAAACACACGGCAGCAACATATAACACAATATTTTGCGTTCCGATCTTAACGTCATTCAAATATTGCCTCTACCAGCGTTAGTAAAATAGAATGAAAGTGAAATTACGATCCAATTATTTTTAAATAATATTCCACAAACAATTACTGATAATAAAAGAAATTTAAACTGATAAACATAAAATAACATTAAATGCAATGTACACAATCGAACAACACAAAGTAATGTACACAATCGAACAAAACATTTACTAGAACGATCCTCAATGATTAATGAAGTGTCAATACTTCGTTTCTAAACGTCTATTCGATTGGTCAAGAACCTGTATCATAATGCAATCTGTATCGTAATGAGTATCATTATGCAACGGGTTGCAACCATCAAATGACAGAATTATGCAATGGGAGTAGAAAAAGCAATTTCTTACACTTCCCAATCTTTTGAATGACGTGGGAATTAGGCAAGTTCTTACACAAATTTTGATCGCTCGGCACAGCAACATCTACATTATTTGTTATTATTATTATTATTATTATTATTATTATTATTATTATTATTATTATTATTATTATTATTGGAAATGGTGTGGAGTAGTGGGAGATGGGTAGAGAGTGGGCGGGTAGGAAGAGGAAATATAGAGCGGAGGGATAGACAGTAAAATAGAGGTCCAGGAGTCTCGGGGCAGAAGCAGAGGCGTGGGCGTGGGCGAGCACAGGGGATGCCGCCCGAAAGAACGACGCACTAGATGAGAAGCCGCCGTCTCGCATAGCGGCTGATGAGAAGGTAATGAAACCACAGCACTTCGGATTTTATGACAAGGTGATAAGAGACGGAACGCGTGGGTTGGTCGGAGAAAAAGATCTGCCTTCTCTATTTCTAATGAGGAAGCCTTTCAACTTTTACATGTGTTCGGATGACGTCAGCCATTGAGGGTAACAGCATGAAAAGAGTTGAATTTAGTGGGCCATATGTGGCGCAGATGGAAGGAAAATAAAACAAAGTATATGGTTGGCGACTCTCAAATTACTCAATCCATCCCACGCCATCCCAAAATCTCTTAATTTATGGGAGAAAAGAGATAACTAAGTTACACAGAAACATAATTGTTGGATAGTTTTTTAATGTTGAGTAGTTAAATAGTAATGCTCGTCATGACATGTAGAAACGGAAAAGAATCCCTGTTTGTACCTGTTAATAAAACCTGCGTCTTTATGAAGTAATTAATTTTTACATTCTCGTCTAACTACGTACTAACGTATTATGGGGCTCTGATATAAAAAAAACTTGATAAATCGTGTTCCTACTTGTAGTAAATTACTTCTAACATGTTTTGTAGTTACAAACCACGTGTTGTGGGCCTTGTATTCCAAAAAATTGATTTTCTGGAAAAACGTCCATCCCTTCGTCTGGCCGTGAGTCAACGCGAGCGCCTGAACCCTTCAGGTAATTTTCTCCAGGATTGATATTCGCCGATCGACCTGACTCAACTTCAAGCTCTGCGTGCTTGAAACGGACATATTTATATTTGGTGGTATTTCACATGAAGCCACGACATTTTCAAAATTTTCTGAAAAAAGACTGTTTTTTTTCTTTGCATAGAACGAAGGACAATTAAAAATTGTACATGTGTAATTTTCGTTGAATTCTCTGAATGTTTGAAAATTGCAAAATTTCTGCATTTTCAGCCGATATACTAAGTAAAACAAGCTAAATACTAAGGAATTCTACCAGCTCTTTAAAGCAGTAGCAAACTTTGTTGGTTTAATAATTAGTAGGAGGAATATTTGTACTGGGTTAAATTGAAACTCGCATGACTAATGCAATAATGACTAAACTCGCATGTAACCCTTCATACGCCTCATCTATTCAGGACAGCAAAATGGGAAGGATTCACTGCTGGATGGGATTCACTGTTGGTTTTGAATGTATTCTTTTCGTCTCTCATTCCACTGCTGCCGGGACCTGATAGAGATGGGTTGACGTTGATGAAAATGCTTATACAGTCTTTTAGAATTTTATTATGCAAAAGTGGTAATTAAAATATCTAATGCGTTTGTATTATTATTTAAATAAAATATTATTTTGCTTCGATATAATATAGTCTACAGACACAAACACCTTATTCTGCATTCACCCATCATAAATTTAATCATGGAATGGCGTTAATGGGATTCTTTCCCATCTCTGACAAAAACAATATCTGAAGTGCAGAAAATAATAACTGTCAATAAATTAAGGGAAACCGAACGAAAAAATTCGATCAATGTCAATGATACTGACTGAGAAATTGATACAATACTTTACAGACTTTTGAAGTTATATAATACCAAAGGTTATTTATTTTTGCTTTTACATTTAGTTTTTTTTTTATTCGGACTCGACAAAATGGAACCAGTGAATTAGAGATATCATTATTCAATAAATATCATTTTCGATTTTAATTTATCGCCTTACTACGTACTTACGTAGTAAAAAAACATATTAGTGATTCGTCGGGAATCAGCGATTTTTTTAATTTCACATCTGCACTATTTACAATTTGTTCTGTAAAATTTTTTACTTGGTTTGAAATGACACAAATAACATTATTACATTCATCTACTGGTTATATTTAAATTGGTTTTGTCCTATTAGCGATTAAAATAGTGGATTGACAGTTCCATTATGTGCTGGCGTTTCAGTCTATATACAGTATGTGCTCACTATTGTCCAGTAGATTAATTGATAGGTGGTGTTTATGTTCACTTAGTTTCTGCAAATACTCCTGGATTTTCGTAATGACGTCCCCAATAGTTGAGATATTTAAATCTTTATGAAGTGTTTTATCGGTAATGAACCACGGTGCTCCGGATTACTTTCTTCATGCTTTTGTTTCGAATCTTTTGAGAATACCAATTTACTCGCAGAACCCCATAGTTCTATACCGTACGTCCAAGTAGTTTTCATACCATTATTGTATAACATCACTTTGTTGAATAGAGACAACTGCGACCTTCTGTTGAGGAGCCATGACAATTTTCGTTCGTTTAGTAACGGTTCTTTTCGTTTTGTAATGGAATGAGTTTTCCATGTCAAGTGGTTGTCAATGTGTAATCCAAGATATTTGACAATTCTAGCGTCAAAGAGTTCTGTGTTATTGATAGTAACTTTCGGGCACCGCGTTTTGCTTAATGAGAAGTTAATGTTTTGATCCATTCTTCTATTTTGTCCGTGTTTGTAAATGTTGCGAGGCGCCAAAAGTGTCTTCGTTTGCTGCGAGGATAGCGGTATCATCGGTGAATGTAGCAATAGTAGTGCAGTCGGTTATTTGAAAGTCAGAAGTGGATATAATGTATAGAAGATCACTAATCACTGGCCTGTGGCACGCCTCCGAGGTTAGATTGGAATTCTGAGAGATCATCTTGGTATTTCACTTGAAAAAAGATATCACTTAGATATGATTGGAAGAGAAGATAATAAAGATGGGGTAGCAAGTATTAGATCTTATATAGAGGTACTTCGTGTCAGACTTTATCGAATGTTTGCTGAATGTGTAGGAGAGTTGTAGAACAGTACAAATCCACATTGAGTTATAGTTTCAACTACTCGATGAGTTTGTCGAATGTCCTCTAAATCCATTTCGAAAGTCTGGGATTATATCACTGATTTGAGGCTTAAGGCACTATAATAAGAGATTTTTCGAAAACTTTTGACAGTACTGGTAAAAGATTTATTAGGTCTATAAGATATACTTACTCTATACTTCTATGGCAGGTTTTCCTGATTTTATTATTGCTATTATTTGGGCGGACTTCCATTGAGTTTGCTAGTGACTGTTTCTTAGCATTACATTAAATATTGACATAAGTGCAAGGCTTTTCTTCTGTAGTTCTTGTAGTATCTTGCCTGTAATGATATCGTAACCTGAACATTTTACGGGATTTATGGATCTTTTAATAGTTTTTGTAGTGTAGTTGCAGGTAGTGATAGTTGAAGAGGAGAATTTAAAAAGTCCAATACTTCATTTTGAGTTGTAATTGGTGGTTTTACTGGCTTAAAACTGATATGAAGTTTTTTAAAAAATTTGCTGCTTTTTTCTGTGCTTTGTGCCCAAGAACCATCAGGCGTATTGGAGGAATATGTTGCTGCGGACGTTTCAATTGTTTCGTTACTTTTCATAAAGAGTAGTTATCTGATGCAGTTGGTAGTAGAGATTGAATATAGTTACTTAGAACCGTATTTTCGTGTTCTTTTAGTTGCCTTTTAAATTGCCTAGCTGTAGCATGATATTTTCTTTTATCTTCTGGGGAACATGTTTTCACAAATATTGTACGAAATTGTCGTTCCTCTGTTACTTTTTGCCTTATTTCTCTTGTCGGTTCTTTGGAAGCATTGCTGCCTCCGAGACATTTTGTATGGTATCTGGTAAGTGCTGTATTGCGTCTTCGATATCCTCGTCTGTTTTTAAAGTATTGTTTGCAGATAGTTGGCGGTTTCCAAGCAGGTGGAGTTTTTGCCAGTTTGTGTTGGTATTACTTAGCTTTGGTAGTGATGTTGCTTCAGAAATGTTCGAATTGGTGATCAGTCCTATCAGAGAATGGTCAGAAGATAATTCATAGCTGGATTTAACTTCTAATGTGTTTTGGATAACATCCTTAAATGGAAAAAAATATCCAGATAGTCAGGGAGTTTGTTCATGTCCGTTGGCCAATATGCAGGTTTATTAGTTCAAACAGGAAGAACATTTAGTTTATTCGCTGCTCCACGGAGGTTTTTCATCTTAATGTGTTGAATCGTGAACCCCAATGCTGTTTTCGACATTGATGTCGCCCACTGCTATGAACCAATTCCTGAGCGATTTTATAAACTTTATCAAATTGCCCCCGTGTTTCTTATGCTTAGGAGGGCAGTAGGTAGCCGTTATTATCAAGGACCGTATTTATATGAAAGCATCACAGATGTTGCATTGAAATTTTTCAGACCTGAATTCATTCAATTCAAAGTACTTGATACACTTGTGAATAATTACTGCTGTTCCTCCTGCGTGGTGCAATCCGGATGTTGAGTATTGTATACTTGTTTGAGGTCACTTTTCAATTACTGGGTCATACAGTGACCACTGTAATTACTTTTGGTTTTTGAACTTTGAGGGTAACTGTACAGGAACTCTCATACATTCCGGGCACGACGCAGCTACGGCTCTTCAGCTATAGCGACCTCGGCTATTCAGGCCGGCATGCTTTATACCCCGGTATAAAGTATGGACTTCTGTCAGTGGAGTGGATTTCTGATATGAGCGTAGCGTCTATATGTTGTTCTCTGAGAATGTTTATTAATTTTCTGCGGTGGTGAACTATTGCATTTGCGTCCCAGAGAACTATTTTGAATTTCCTCCTCATTTTAAAGCATCTTAGAAATGAGTGTAGTCAAGAGGTTGAGCAGAGTTCCTATTTGGTCTGATTGTTGTTTTAATATTGTTTCAAACTTTTGAAATGAGTTTACATTGATTTTGCATTGTTTCAGTGGCACTTGAGTGTAGGATGTGCAGTATGTCGTTGCGTTGTTTTGTTGATATTAGATTGTGGGAGAGGATAGGCGAAGACAAATACTTTTTTGGGTTTGTTCTTCATTGCTTATAAGTGGAAGGTTAAATGAGTAATGGAAATTATTCATATGGGTGGAAGAGTTTGAGAGAGGAGGGAATTCTGAATTATCTGGGATTTCGGTTTTTCTTTTGGAGTAGAAGAAAATATTTTCTTCTGCTTGATGCGTCTATTAACATAATCTTTGTAGACTTGTAGCATCCTTTATAATCGGATGGATGATTGCATGTACATGATGTGCACGAAGCGGGTACTGTCTTTTCTGTTTTGCAGAGATGAGTAAAGTTGTCTCCGTATTTAACACATTTTGGAGTTGCTTTATAATATAACCTGGTGTGACCAAACTCTTTATGTCGGTGGCACTGGGTCTGAAACTCCTTTTTGTATTGAATTGTACAATCGGCGATTTTGTGACACAAATAATCTAATTGTGGTATAAAAAAGGTACCCTGGTGTCGAAGGAGTGGTACCGGGAGTGGTGGCACAGGGCATCAACTGATGTCACCGTAGTGCCACTGTTCGGGAGGTCGTAGGATCAAGTCACGATGATGGCAGGATTTTGGACACTAGCTTGTCAGCTAGGTCGAATTCCAGTCGCTATCTGGAAGAGAATTATAGCCACCGGCTGCTCTGATTGGTAGTTTTCCGTGGTTTCTCCGATCAACACCAGGCGAATATCGGAGCAGTACCCTAACAAACGGGCCGCGGAGTGCGCGAGATCTTTCCTTCCTCTTCCTTGTTCTTCACACACTCATTCCTTACACACACTTGCACTAACATGCTCTACAATACCACACATGACGGGAGGCCTGTTCCTAGCTTAGAGCTTACCCCGGCTGGAGAGCTGGTGGGAGGTACCTGGTTGGGGAATACCCCCGTTGGGGACGGCAAGTCGGCGCCGCATCTCGCCATCCGGCGTTGGAAGATCACCGTCACCTCCCGAGGAAAAAACATGGGCTACACTTACGGGACTAATGACCTTGGCAGTTGCCGCGCCCTAAATCACTAACAATCAATGAAAAATCAATGAAAAAAGAAATCGTGTCTGATACGCCGTTGGCGCAGTAGGAAGGTGATGTGTACCCTTTGTGAAATCACGTCTCTCGGTTCGGCGGCAGGCCGTTCGATGCGGGAACGGGCCCTCCGCACTATTTTTGAACGCGAGTCGTCCTCCTGCGCCTGCGCCTGTGCCTGTGCCTGGCGGCGGCCTGGGCGCCGCGCCGTGCGATATATTCGCCGTCAATCTTCAAAGAGACCGCGCGGCGCGGCGCGGCGCGGCGCGACGCCGCGCCAGTGCCGCCGTCGCCAGCGCGCCCGTGAGGCACGGCCCTTGAGTTGCGGGAGAAGCCACTCGTGAAGCTCATATCGCCATTGCGCCCGTCCGCCCGCTTCCGCACAGGCGGCGCGGCGCGGCAGCGTATATCAGGAGGCCCTCCTGTCTCTTGTGCCCGAGGGGGTGTCGTGAGTGCTGTGGCACTGGGAGGGTACATACAAGGCATTCGGATAGCGTGGGGAGGTCACGGAGAGGTTACTGAGAGGTTACCGAGAGGTTACGGAGAGGTTACGGAGAGGTTACGGAGAGGTTACGGAGATGTTACGGAGATGTTACGGAGATGTTACGGAGATGTTACGGAGATGTTACGGAGAGGTTACGGAGATGTTACGGAGAGGCTACGGAGAGGTTACGGAGAGGTTACGGAGAGGTTACAGAGAGGGCACGGAGAGAGCACGGAGAGGGCACGGAGAGGGCACGGAGAGGGCACGGAGAGGGCACGGAGAGGGCACGGAGAGGGCACGGAGAGGGCACGGAGAGGGCACGGAGAGGGCGCGGAGAGGGCGCGGAGAGGGCGCGGAGAGGGCGCGGAGAGGGCGCGGAGAGGGCGCGGAGAGGGCGCGGAGAGGGCGCGGAGAGGGCACGGAGAGGGCACGGAGAGGGCACGGAGAGGGCACGGAAAGGGCACAGAGGGCACATTTCTGGGATGGTAGAGGGAGACTACCGGAAGGGCGACCCGCACCGACTTGAATTGGTGCGAGTTATTTACTTGCATTGATGTTGTCTTTACCAAAGTCTTTTAAGAGTTACTTAAGCAACTATTGTGTATTACATTACTATTAGCGATAGAAATATCTAAGTATGTGAATAAATCGTTCAGAAACACTCATCGCTTAAATGTATTTTAATTTTAAAACTTTGAGCAATGGATAAAATTTTATTCAATTTCCATTGAGGAAATAGAGCTAAACTGTGTAAAACATTTAGTATTTACATTTCTTTGTATTGTTCGGATTCCATTGCAATTTTAGTCTTTATTGATGGAACGCGTTGTTGAGTGTTGAGCGCTTACCATTGACTGATCTTCGGTTATTATCTTTGACAAGTCTCGTCACGGTACAGTCAGTCCATGCCTTTGATCCCTTTGGCCAGGGGTTCGGCGTCGTTAGATCCCGGGTTTCTTAGGTGGTCCCCTAATCAGGAATCCGCAAAGTCTCGAATTCCCTTAACCTCCGTGACTTCACGGAGAATAGTAAACGAATTCGGCTCGCGACCCCGGGACTGAGCGGCCCCGGAATTTACGACACTTTACCAATGATGTAATATGCATGCGTGTCCTGGATGCTTACTGATGTGTCCTGGACGCTTTTGAGGCGAGCGCCGCCATCCAAAGTGCTATCTGACAACAAAAACAAACATTTTTGCGACATATATGTACAAGGAAAACAGGTTATGGATAGCTAGTACTATTGCAATCGACAGATATCCCTACATATAAATATTTTTATTTATTTTTATGTACTTAACGTCGGAAACAGAAACTGTGTGACGTACTATGTATTCTGCGCACATTTTGGTGAATTCTGGGATTCTTACCATACCCATAGATAAGTTGAACTCTGAATGCGGAAGAAATGAGCAGATTTGACCAGAATTTATAAGAAAAATTCGCTCCAGTATAATAAAAAACAAATTTGCAAAGCAAATCAGCTACAGAGTTTGGTTATTATCACTCATCGTACCCTTCGTGAAGGAATCGTGGAGAACTCCCTGCCGTGAGAACATGAAGAATCATGAAGGATGATAATTTGAAGAACTACGAGGGTCGGTCAGAAAGTAACTCAACATTCTCCTCTTCATCCAATAATAATGGTAGTTGTGAACCCTTCAGAGTTTCAGTTTCTTAACGAACTGTTAAAATGGTAGCGGTAGACGACGTGCGTATCAAGCACACGTGCTATGATTGCGTTCCTCTTCGCTGAGAAAGAAATTGTTTCTAACGTCCACAAAAGCTTGTGTGCAATGTATGGCACCTCTGCTGTAGCCAGGAGTATTGTTGGACATTCGGGTAAAAGTTAGAGCTTCGGAAAGTAAAGAATTCGATCTTCATGACTTGCCACGCTCCGGGCATCCCGCCACAGCGATGAGTGCGAACATGCTGATCACTGTCTTTAGAACATTGATGGTGTCATTCATGTTGACGTTATGCCCAACCGCCGTACCATATACACTAATTCTTATATCAGCAATCTGATTGCCCTAGAGAAGCATTTTCCGCGAGTTCGATCCCAGAAGGTTTGTTCACAAAGCTTGCACATAAGGCACGCCTACAAACAAGTGTTGCAACAAGAGAATCACTGACTAAAATGGATTGTGCTTCCCAATCCACCATACATTCCGTATTTAGCCCTTTCCGATTTCCATATCTTTGAGTCACAGAATAACACTGTAGAAAATTTGAAGATGACGCCAGTGTTATCCACGAAGTGAAGGTAAAATAGAGCAAGTATTATAACAATATATTAATCTGTCATAACTTTGCATGCACAGAACTAATGTCATTGTGTAGTTGTCGCTAATAACGTTTTGTAGTTGACACGACATAAAAATATATATATATATATATATATATATATATATATATATATAAAATTTTCCAGTTCTTCCAATAAATATTTCTGGAGAAAAAATGCGACGTGAAAAAAGACCTGGAGATATAGTGAAGATATATTTATGTCCAGAAAGAAACCATGGAGCCATCTCAGCATTCCCTCGAAGGATCTGGGAAACTAGACGAAATACCTGAACGAGATGGTCGTCACTCACTCAGAAACTGAGGTACAACACTTGTTACAGGTTGTTTAGAATTATGCAGTCCGAACAGTCATTAATGCATTCAAAATAATTGTTAAAATTAATATTACTTTTATTTTGCTGGTCAGTATAGTCTCTAATTTTATAGAATCAGTCATGTAGCAGAAAATATTTTGCTTGGTACTTCTTTATCTAAGTTAATCGTTGCAATGCGGACTAAGAATAATCTGTAAAGAACATGTCGCAACGCAACATCAATAGTTAGCAATGACGACTCGATGAGCTGCAGAATCATGTATCAGTCCTTGACCCCCAGAGAATTCAATAAATAATAATAAGTGAAGTAATAAACGTATCAAACATACAGAAACCTTGTTGTGAATTAAATTTTAAAAAAAAATTTGGCCTACATCTTATCTGTTCGCAAAATTTACTTCATAAATGGATTTATATAATATTACTATCAACCATGGTAAGACCATGTTTTTTCTCTTTAAAATTCTACATCCGGTAGTGACAGCGTCTTCTGCAAAAGTAAAGTTCAGAAGCCACGTGAAACGAGGGCACAATAATTCGCGCCCATGAGAAAGGCGAACCCACGACCTTGGGTGTATGGCATTCATGGTTAAAAGTCTGAGTTGGTACACTCTATTCTACCTCGACCACGCAGGCCGACTCCTTTTAATAGTTAATTTTCTCATATTTTACGACAAAAAGTGAAAGTGAATAACTGTAGAAGAGAGTGTTTTAAGAAATAAGAGGGTAAAAAGACATTTATATTTTGTACGTTCTTTTGAAAACGTTTATAATACAAAACGAAGACATTTTTTTGTTCCTTTCGAAGTTCCAGTATCCTTACGAAAGGAACGGTTCATAAAGGGAACTCAGAGATAAAGAGATGAAAGGGCTGTTATCTTCAAGGCTTTCATTTTTAAGTGACGTTGACATAACTTGGTTATCAGTTATATTCCACCACAGCAAATACGACACTCCTTCACAGAAGACGTGCCTAATAAAACGGGTAGAGTTCCTCCCCGACAGCGATGTTTTGTGTTTTCCCATTATTTCAGCTCCTTCCGACCGCACAAAAATTGTAGCAATTTAAAAGTAAAAGTAATGTCTTCAGAACCAACCACCAAGTGCTTTGCTCCTTTCTCTCCACAGAACGCCTTAATTCTTTGCAAATATGTATTCCTAATGATCTCTTCATACAGCTCTGACATTGTACATGAATTATGTAATCCTCTCGAGGGAGTGCTGGTTGGAAAAGTATACTTGAATCCAATGAGTCCAGATCGCCTCTAGAAAAGAGAAACGTGTAATTAGTTGAAACAAGGAATATGTGTTTCTTTGAACTAGTTTTTAAGGTGTTATTAATACTTTGGACGCTTACAGAAGCTTAGGAGCGCTGTGTACAAATTAATTCAAAAATGTGTAGGCTTGTAAGAAATAAACATCAACCGCAGCAACACCAAAAGCTGAATAATTTAAATTAAATTTGTTCCTGTGATATCGTAAAGAACTCTCAAGAAAATAGCGCTGGTTAATTTTCGTTTAATTACTTGATGTTTTGAAAATTGCATAAGTTTTTTCAGCGTCTTGCAACATTTAAAATATTGAAAATTGACATTTTTCTTAATGAAATCTATTCATCAAATTTTGACCTTTTAAGGAGTTCATGTAATATTTTCAAAATCTGTCTGCTTTCTCAATTTTGTGAGGAATATAGGCAATTTTCAAAAGATTTTCTCAAAATCGGCTCCAATATTTTGTGGTAAACTCTTTGTATTTCTTTTTAAATTCCCAAAACTTTACTTTGCAAAACTGCAGTACTCATGATAAAGACATTTTATTTAATGAAATCATTTCTTCAAAATCACTACTACCACTACTATCACTGCCGCTTTTACCTCTACCACTACTACCGCTACTGCTGCGACTGCTACTGCTACTGCTACTGCTACTGCTACTGCTATTGCTACTGCTAATGCTGCTGCTACTGATACTGTAACCGTTCTTCCTCACCTCACCGATTACAAAAGTAGATCTGTCATTTGCCTACTTCGCGACGTGTGATTACACCGTCACGCATCCCTGGGAATATCTCAATTTACGGATAAACTTCCCTATTGGTAGTGGGTTCGTTTAGTTAAACTACTGATCAATTAACAAGCCAACACAATTTTTCAGTTTTAAATGACAAATAACATATATTCTATTGAATGAAAATCACTGTACAAATGAAATTCACAGATCCTCCTATGTTCTCATTTTTCGTAAAATCATGGTAGCTAATTCCCTACCTAAACTGCAGTTTTTCACTAAAGTAATAATAACTCAGATCCCTGTTTACAAGAAAACAAGCAATGGATACATATTTACACTTCACAAAGAATATCACACATGAGACACACAAATCATAGTACAAATATTCATCCTGTAAAAGAAAAATACATACACACAATACTCGAAATTCACTACTACCTTTTAAATCACTAATTACGTTACACTCAATAGTCACATTTGACCTTCGGCTTCTACATAGCCTTTCAACACAAAATTTTGTTTCATAACGTCTCTTAAATGATTTGAATCATTAAAATATGACTCTAAATAAATAATTCTGTACAAAACAACTTCTATCATAAACATAAAGAATTACTTTAATCTGATTCTTGTTACGACTGTCGAAAAGAAATAAAACCACTGGCTAGCAAGACCAATGTTCTAAGAAACTTGCCCGATCAACGTCTGTTTTTGAGGGAAGCTCACATTACAACGTTTTGGCTAGTATAATGATAATCCTATCTCACAAGTTTTTTCCAGACTTAAATCTAATGAGTGTTCTTTCTGTGACTCACAACCGGCGAATTCCTCAAGTTGGTCCCGCGCTGTGTAGCTGGCCCGTCGCGCGACCCTCGCGCCTCAAGGTCGTCGTTCTTCTGCAAGGTCCCTGCGTTGCCTGTCGCACTGAAGTATTCCGAACACCGTCTCCCAGTCGTTCGGCGAAAATTCACCACAGCTTTCGCAGAGGCGATGGTCGCATCAGAATGCGAGTCCGAAACTCCAAGTTATGACTTCGTAATGGCAAAAGTCAAACTAGTTGTTGGATAATCCGTCTTTCTCATAACTCTCAAAATTCCATCATAGGATTTCCAAAGTGAAATTCCCAAAAATAAGAATAAAGAATATATATATATAAAGTATGAAATAAATGAAAAATATAAAAAATATGAAAGCTGTAACAAAGAAGAAACATGTCCTATGTTACAATAGTCCTCTTTTCTAGCAACAAGAATGCAGCCACGTGGTTTTACAGATTCATTTCGATCTATTACCGCCGTCGTTCTTTCATTCATTGCATTCTTGTTTAATATTCATTTACTAATTCCATGTAATCTCACGATATTCACAGTACGTAAATCCATGAAAAGTGCTCAGTCAATTACCTTTTATTAAAGCTTTTGTGTTCCGCAATCTTCGCGTGTCCCTCGTCGACTATGTGGCGTACTCGTAGGCAACCGTTCTCCTTGACGTCTCGAACCAGAAAGAGAGCGATCTCTTTTGACGCAAGTTCACGCCACGTCCGTATTTCCACGAAAATTTCCTGATTGGCTACGGTCTGAGTGCGTTCAGAAATCCTTCTCTGACTTACGCCATCTCTTCGCCACTGTAGAAACTACGTGTAGGGCCTAATGTCAGGTATTATTGCTTCCATTATCCGTTGGTTATAAATGTGACCGGCGACAAGCGGTTACAATACTGGGGCCGGTACTGGTACTGCTACTGGTACCGCTACTATTTTTACTGTTACTACTATTATATCTGTCCGCCTGTGATCAACGGTAGGGGCCTAAACCAGTCAAACGATTATCGTCAATAGTTATCGCCTTAATTGATTGCCCTACGAGTTTGAAATTGATACTTTTTATTTTGCATTTTTACATTTGCATATTTACATTTTCGAAATTTTCCCCCACGGATAGAGCAAAGAACGTTTACAAATATGGCGTAGATCTCATTTTCTTGAACTCTCTACAATTTTGAAAATTTAAAAAGTTCAAACTTTTTTCGGTGTCTATCTTCAACTTCAATATTAAAAATAGGACCAGTTTCACCAACCAGAGGAATGTGTTGTAGGCAATCCAAATTTCATCATCCTGATCCGTGGAGTCAAGGCCGACTTGATTTCTGTGCAATTCACAAACGTTTTGAAAATGTGAAGTTGATCTGGATCCCATGTCTCCCGAGCAGTCGTGAAGATCGGTTGACAACAATCATGCAATGCAATGTGGGAATTCTTGCGACCAGCTCTAGGGACGAGCTTTAAGTTGTTTTGCGCGACCAGCTCGAGCTTATTTTGTTTTTTCGATGTTTGGTCTTGTTCAGTTGCGTTTGTGGCGGTTTTCATGTTAGTGTATCGGTATCGGGATATAATCATTTTCACGAAAATTGAAAAAAAAAATTAGAAAAGGAGGGCGGCCAATTTCTCTCAATTAGAAAAGGAGAAATAGAACAGCCCGTAAATATTATGAATAAGCGCAAAGATATTTTGAATGCAAGTACATGCGTACCCGTGCGTGAACTCTTACACGTTAAACCCCACCCTCTTTCCTATTTTTCCATTGCCTTATTATGCCTGTAATATATCTTTTTCTTCAAGATCTTGTTATCCTCCGTCACTTGTTCTATGTGTCTCCTTGTAATTGATAACAATCTAGTACACCCTTCTCAAAACAAACTATTCTTATTTAACGTAATTAACGAGCAGAGAGGTACACCTGAGTAATTCAATTGCGTAGAATTAATTAGAAGTAATTAGTTTAATTTCACATACAGTTGCACATTCTACAGGCTCTGAACAGGTGGAGTAGAATCGAGAAGCGCCGAACCAGCAAAAATGTAATAGAATGTTGATGATGATCCTGCAGATTATCGTGTGAGGAACGTTTCTTTGAGACCTTCCGTTAAAAGTTTAGTTTTTAAGGCCCTAAAACGCTCCATTTAGAAGATATTCAATGATATAGATAAAAAAAGAACCGTGCGGGTTTGGGTGCGGTTTTGCGGGTTGCATTTGGCGGGAATATTTAAATGCTTTTCTTTTTTTAAAGAAATCCTTCATATTTTTAAAGTCAAAGTGCAAATCGTCACGTCTCCGTGAAATTCTCTTTCTTTATACATCTTACTCATAAAAGATTGGTTGCGTGTGAGATCCGCAAAAGGTATGTATACTACTGCAATAATATAGGAGACGATTCGTCGAGACTATGGAGAGAAAAAATGGGGCTCCAAGTCCGTGGACAATTTAATGCGGAGGCACGTGGCAGTACGAGGAGCCTAAAAAGTCTATAACACTTCTCAAGTAGTATCAAGAAGAGAAAAAAGAATAAACGGAGGAAGGTTATTTAAGACGACAAAGATGTTACAGGGAAGCTTTTTTTCTTTTTTTGGAAACCAACGTAATCTCTTTTTTTATGAAGTTCCTTACACTATATTCAAGTCAATCCTGACCATTTTTAAAAATTTACAGTTCTCAGTAAATTAATAATTTAAAATATGTGGAATATATTGTTTTATTAGTTGAAAACGGTTACTCTCTTGGGTTCCAACATTCCATCATTTGGGTTCTGTTATTTGAATTCATCATCGAGACATAAAATATATTGAAAATTGACAACTGTGGGATATATGATTGATTGTAAGGAACGTTAGACAAGGAAGTGAATATAAATCAATCCAATTGATCTCTTAAAATATTTAAACATTCTCGCCACAAATGTGATATGAACTTAATCTTACATTAACTTAGCAGGAGGTGGGTCACCAGAACTCATTCATCGTACAGGATTCATAAAAGCGAGAAACAATTTATGTATCCGGCAGCGGAGGGGATGGACAATCCCTTTGATCTTGACGGACGAAACTTGCTGAGTAATTTGAATTTCACTACATTTAATACGCGTTGTAGAAGTTTTAGGGAAAGTTGTCATAAATGTATGTAGAAAAATTATGATCCCCGTTCAAGAACGAAGAAAACATGACCCAACAAGGTACAATATAATAAATTACCGAGGTTGAAACCGAAAATGGCCTATTTGAAATTTGAAGTAGTGCATGTGTGCTTAAAAGTTTATAAATCTGTTGTTGTAAGTATTATAGCAGTATCAGGTGTTTATTGTCATCTTGTTGCATAGTGTACATTCTACTAAGTTAATATTCCCTTATTCTAAACACGCGCATTCTAAACACGCAGTAGTTCTTCGCCCTTCCAGCCACAACCACAGCCACCCTCTCCGCCGCCAACACCCCTGCTGCCCGTTAGTGCTCAAGGAGAAGTCCCCGTATCCAATATACTTCAATGGATGCAAGAGTGAAACACTGCTAGCAATGGAAAAGTTCTACGGTGGTGAAAATAAAAGAAACTAGGAGTGTCGTTTTAATTAGCTGGAGTTGCAGGAAATAAGTTTCTCTGCAATGAGAGAGGAAAATATGAGGCAGGAGAAGCTGCATGCTCTAAGAATTTCTATGATAAAATGAAATATGGAGAAATGAATGTTTTGTTAAAAATTGTCTTCAATAACTTTTCTTAACATTCCATAGCTTAAGTAATTTAAATCATTAAGAGCCGATATGGGTAGAAATTTCAAATAAGTACTTCCTTGTACAAAGAAATCAAAAAAGGTATGCAGAATCCAGTTGTAATGAAAACCTCAATTCATCGGCGGCAGAGTAGATAATTTTCGATCTCCTTAATGAGACGCGCAAGAAGATCTATCAATACTTGGTGGTTTCTTGGAGACTTCCGTTCAATACGTACTGTCCTCTACCATCCTGGTCACCCGTTTGTCAACTTGTAACCTCCTGTTGATCACAAACGCAGCGACGAATCACAGTCCACTGAAACGTTTCCGGAAGAGAAAGATGTTTTCTGAGATGTAAAGAATCAATAAAAGTACTTACTCTTAATAAAGTTTCAATGAATAATTTAGTTGAATATCTTATCATTTAAAACATTTGAATACTAAAGTATTGTATAGAAGGTACGACTCCAAGCTCAAACGTTTGCAGGTTAATACTCGTACAAGGAAAGAAATTTTATAACAGAAACAGAATAGACCCGAGCACGACATATTTTCATGTGAACTATATTTGAACTCTTACTTTTATATTCACGAAAGGTCTGAAAAACTTGATACATAATAGGAATCACCCCATTGAAATACAGTAAGAAAGGACATCGGAATCCTCCTTGCGGGGAGAGACGGTGGTTTTAGGCAGTGAACGTGTATCGCGTGCAAAGTGGATCGTTTTATGGTTCCTTTTTATGGAGAAGAAAGATGTTCAATTCGAAAATAGATTACAAGAGACCTTGATGCTTTCTATAATGTCTATGCATCCGACTCATTTCCGTCAAGCATTCATAAATGGATTGGAGCAAAGTTTCTTCCTGTTTCCATGAATTCAAATCGACAAAAATGTGTGTTCATAAGAATTATGATATATGGGACTGAAAAAATAAAAGAATACCCTTCAAATTCAAATGAGTTAGAGTGCTTTATAATGTGTTGGGATGATTCCCATTTATATTTAATTTAATTGTTATAATGGTTAATTTGACTGAGGCAACTCCGTATACTTACTGTGAAGTCGTCTAAATAAGAGCGTAAAAGTCCACGAATATCCAAAACCTTTCTGAAGGGATTTTTCTTTTGATTTTTAATTACGAAATATTAGCATATGTAAATGTCCAGAGTGCCACCAAATGTTCTGGTAGAGCTTACCTTGAGACGATATTGAAAATGTCTGTGATAACATATTTGTCGTTGTATAGTACAATTAGATTTCCACAAAGATGGAAAACAATGTTGATAATTTTTGTCATTTATTTGAAGACTGCTGGAATTTACACATTGTGTAAATTGAAACTTGATATTAGTTTCATAAAATAGCTCAAAAGAAATTGTGACTTAGTAAGATCAGCTTCATTTGTATTGCAAAAACTGAGATGGAAATATTGATTTCCAAAATTGAGAAAATATAGTCATTCTGTATGATGACACTGCAGGGGTCAAATATCTATATAAAAAAATCATCAATCCTGTTCCTCTTCTAAATTGCACTAAGAAACAATATTTTTAACTCCAGGAATGTAGAGTGCACAACGTACTCAATTTTATGTGTAGATTGTGAATAACACGGGAATAAAAACGTCATGTCACGTCACATTTTTTTAAAATATACCGTATCGTTATACCGTATTTGGCTATTGATGCAAATACATTTAAATTGCAACTGTAAGATGTGTAGAGTCAATACACATGAAATCTATTTAAAAAAGTACAAAAAAATACAAAATAAGTGACAAGACGAAAAAAGAATTTTTAAGCAATGAAATAGGAATTTCTCCTTCCAAGATGTTTCAGTATTATTGCACGAATATGCGCATTCCAGTTTTAACTTATTGTTACCTCTTAAGAAGCATGTTCATAAAATTTTGCAGAAATATAAGGGACAATGCGGAAATTTGAATAGAATTTTGTTTATTTCAAATATCAAAAACATTTATCTTTTGAACCCTGCGTGATAGCCACTTATCATAATGATTTTCGAAATTAGCGTGATTTTTTCCTTTAAAATCACTGAATTTCATCGTGGAGGTATGAAAAAACTTATTTTGTTCCCTAGAATTATTTCAGTAGTAGAGATAAGATTTGTAGGGTCTCACACGCAACCAATCTTGATAAATGAGGTTTCTAATGAAAGGAAAATTTTACGGAAGATTGACGAATTGCACTTTAACTTTAAAAGTATAAAGGGTTTATTAAAAAGGAGCTCATATAAATATTCATGCCAAATGCAGCCAGCACCAATCGGGCAGCAGTGTTAAAATCTACATACTTATATAACTCGAAAACGAAGGTTCTAGGGCTTTAAAGACTCAACCGAAAACTGCGAATTATCAATTTTCAAACAAGTATAAATTTTATAAACGATTCCAAAATGCGCGCTATTCCTGCTGGGGAGTGTACACAAATTCTCCCTGAGTTGAATGTTGCAAAATAACAACTTTGACAAGAGAAGCAAAATTATTTCTGAATAGCTAGTTTAATTGTTGTTAATATGATAAATATACACTTGATCTCGGGACTTTGCTGTATTTTATTGAAATGATTCCCTAGAAGTCTTCTATCGATTCGAGAAATACAAGATTGTGTCGTTTTTGCAACTTTACGAAGAATTGCAAATCTGCAACTATAATATTTTTCTTATCGATACAATATGTGTATATGTATGTACATATATATATATATATATATATATATATATATATATATATATATATATATATATATATATATATATAAGAGAGAGAGTTAGTTATACTTGAAAATTTTGTTACGCCACTCCAGACGACCGCAATCAAGTTTTGATTTCTAAACTGTACGATGTACCACAATATGTATCGCATTTATATTTATTGAAAAAGCAATCGTCTAGGGTTTTGAAGAATACTTCCAAAATAAATTAACTCGAAAACAAACCATTGTTTAATTATTGCCTAAGCTTTTATTGAGGTAAACGTGGTGTATAAGTATCTTATTTTCATTTAACAAATGTCGGAGTGCTCGCCCCCACAAAATACATCATATTTTGTGAAGAAACCCTACTGAAACGTTCGATTAGGAAAGGAGTGGAAAGAAGCAAAATGCTATCCATTAATTTGCGAGTTATGAGTTCTCTAGCAAGCCTTCGAAAGCAGAGAACTGGATAGAAAGTCGCATTCTCACAGAAATCTGTAAGTTGAGCAGAGATAGAGTTACTTGCAGTAATCTGAGAAAGCTCGTAACTTGTATGTCCAACGAATCCACGTTACTGGAAAGGATTCGGAGCATTGTCTATGTATTTCCCTTTTTGATGAAAGTTTAGTGGTGTGTACTCTAATCCTTGCTGAAACCGAAATGATTCATGACTTTGAATTACATTCGTTTTGAGTGTAAAATTGGTTTAATAAATTCTCATCTAATTCAGGCCATATCTCCTAATCCTTGCATATTGAGGTCAGTATTGCTCAGGTATGCATGTGTTCGAATTCTGCGTTAATACCAAGGCATAATCAGGATTCACGCCACACCCTCATGAGAATATACTGATATTACAATTAGGCCTTTAATTATCATTAATAAATGATGCACTTACCTGCTCCGGTTGCTGTGGCAGGTTGAGGCACCATAGATCGGAACTGAACTCAGGCTGCAAACAATAAGTGCTTATAAGTGTAAGCAGCACATCCGGAAAATGAGTGGGGATGAATTTTGTCCCTGAAGCAGTGAAGGGATTGAGAAACGTTCGATCAATAGAAGTGAAGGACATCTGCCCCCCAGAAGGCAATGATATGTATTAAAAATATAAGTTTTCTCATAGTATACACTTATGAAAGTCACTGAATGTATCAATTATGTACGTTAATATAATTAAATAAATGCCAACAAATAAAAATAGTGTGACATCCAGCATAAATAAACATTTTTATAAAAAAACATCAAATCCGGTTAATATTATGTCTGTAGCGCCCCCCTCTCCGAAAAAATCTGGATGTGCTTCTGCGTACGATTCATTCCTTTAATGTGATGACTCCGGGTACCAGATCACTCATTGTGCAATGCAATTGCAATGTGGCCAAATTTATAAGGTCGTGCACATCTCTGGTGTGGGCAGTTTGGATTAAGAGATTTGAAGAAAAGTAAGGGCTAAATGACATACACAACACATAAATTAAATTTTGAAACGGCATTGTCTGAAAGGCGAATGCTCAGTTTATTATAAAAACATTTATGAAAAGAAAAAAATACAACTGAATTTTAAAGACATGCAATTTACAATGGTAGGTTTCATTCTTGCATTCTTCTTTTGAAGTATCTATTTTTTCTTGTTTCACTCACAGCATTTCACCCGCATTTGCAATCCCAGACTACATTTGCAACCGTGGTGCGTCTTTTTTATTTTATTTTAAATCTTCGATTATGTAGCAGCAATAGTGCAAAACCAAGTATACTTGGACTATTTGATATGATTTTGTTTATTTTCGTCAAAGATCAGTAAAAGCAGAATGTGATGTAAGAATTATTGATGCAGTCGCCGACTCTATTTTTCGAGTGCGGCCGACAAACCCCACGGACACTCGACTCGTCACTTTATGATAACTCACTTGTACTATTCGAGGTGACGATGTTTGAAATTCGCCTACCATTGAGCACGAAGTAACATTATTCTGACCCAATGATAAGGACAATTACTTGCTTCGACGCGCTTGACTGCCGCGTCTGCCTGATCCGTTCTCTCTCTTACGTACGCTAAAGGCGGCGTCATGTTCATGGCTCAGAGCATCAATTGATGTCACTGCAGTTTCCCTGACCGCGAGGTTCTAGGTTCGAGTCCCGATTTTCGACACTGGCTAGATAGCTAGGTCGAGTCCTGTCGCTGTCTGACGGAGAATTCTAGCGGCCGGCTGCTCTGATCGGTAGTTTTCTGTGGTTTCTCCGATCAACACCAGGCAAATGCCGAAGCAGTACCTTACCAAGCGCGCCACGAACCGCGCGCGATCTTTTCTTCCCATTGCTTGTCTCATCCTCTCCCCTTACACACACTTACACTTACATGCACTACTGTACCACACTTGGCGGGAGAACTTTCGGGTGCATCCAGCTTGTCCCGGCTGAGGCAGTGCCCCGCTGGTTGGAGACACCTGGTTGGGGAATACTCCGCTAGCCGACGGTAGATCGACGCCGGATCTCACCATCCAGCGGGACAAGATCACATCAGGAGCAAAAACATGCATTACATTTTTGGGACCAATGACCTTAGCACTTGACGCGCCCGGGATGACTAGTAATCAATCATTCATACCTCTCTTCTTATTCTCTGGACCCTGTCTTCGCGAACCGTCTCCCATTACTAGTTTCTCTAGTTTAGTACCAAGTGGAAATTTATTTCGTTTACATCTGATTTGTCGGCATTCTAACTTTCGGGAACTTTCGGTTCACTTTCGGCCGGCATTCGAGAATGTCATCGCATCCTACGTGACCTCGTATAATTGGAGCATTTGATAGGCTATTCACGATATCTTTTCTTGGGCTCAGTGAAATACGCAGTGCTAAATACTTAGGCATGGTGGTTCAAAGGTGGGATTAGGTCCTGGAAAAAATGCTGTCGCGATATCATTTAGAAATTGGAGTGTCGTTTCAGGAGATAGGAGTTCGTAATTTGGTAAGCGTTTGAAAGCAGAATGAGTTTATGGCTACCTTGTAATTTGGAGCCATGAGAGAGCTGCTTGGCCGGGCGAACTGCTTGGTCGAGCGTGTGCCGACTCATCTCGGTCCGACGGGTCGCGGGTTCGAGTCCCGCCGTGGGCATGGTTGTTTGTCCCTTGTCTTTCATGTTGTGTGTTGTTGCGGAAGGCCTTGTGAGTCGGCTGGCCACAGACCGAGGAGTCCGCATTTGTGACAAAGTCTAGTTTAAAGGTCCCCCTGAGGGACAAAGTGGGTATCCAGTGCGGATAGCCGAAATCGGCATCCCCTGAATCTGGAAAAAGCCCCGGGAAGAAAAATATGAAAGCGATGGCTCGGTTCGTCCAAGCTAATTGGACGCGGAGCCTGGGCCAGGGAGAGCGCGGTGAATCGCTGCAGATGAGGGGCGCGGATACAATTGTGATATCTTACTCTATGGCCTTTCATAATGTTTCATACTACTCGAAAAATAGGTTTTCATTGGATTATAAATTCAGTACAAGTTTTTTTATATATGAGTACAACATTTGGGTGAATAATATTGCGTCGTTTAGCTTTTGGCTCTTTCGTATGTTAGTTGGAAATACCCAGTACATAAAACTTTTACAGACATTGACAAGAGTACAGATTAATATTGATGAAAGAAACTCGACCGATCTTCTCCAAATAAATGAAAGTTCATGATATACTTAGGGGATTGATGTAAAGAGTTTATATTGAAAGAATCATATTAATAATGTCAGAGACTTTTTTATAGTAAAGCGTTGCACAAATTTAACAAATTTAATAAAATAGCATTCACCGTCCCTCAAAAATGTCTTAGGTGTATTGATAGAGAACGTGACTATGACGGAATTAACTTATATCAAATTTTATTGTAATTTGTTTTTAAATAAAAGAACATCCATAACTACATGAATGTTTATACTTTCTTCATCATTGGTGGAAATCTATCATGCCTAATGATGAGATCACATAATATTCGGAAACATTGTATATTACTATGTTTAAAGAATAAGAATTTAAATGTCTACTATTGAATATTGAATGCCCGTAATAAAAAGAATTATAATCAAAATTAAAAGAATATTCAAATAATCGTTCTCCAAATTCTTGTGGGAGTAAATCTATTCCCAGACGTGGGTCACTCTAAGGTATAAAAGGAAAAATATGCCGTACCTCATTCGCGGTTGTAAATAGTTTTATTGCACGGAAACAAATATTTCCGTATTATAAAATATTATGACAGATTTCTTTCCCCCATCTTTACCAAAGCCGCCTTATTTGTAGTCTTTCAACCCAACACGTTTAGCTCATTCTTCTTCACAAACGCATCTTTGAATATGTCCTTCTGAAGCAAGGTCCAGCTTTCGCAACCACACATTTGCACGCTCCATACTCTTATCTTTTATGAAATGTTTGCTTCTTTCTAATTTCAGGTCGTTATTCAGAAACACTTTTTATTCATGTGCGTTATTGTGCAGTGCATTTTACTGACTAAACTGTCTAAAGGTAGATGATATTGGCGACACTTATTTAATCTGTGGATTACAATATATCATGTCTCGCCTCCCCCCCTAAAAAAATAGCATTGCTATACACATTTTATCGAGTCTGCACACAGGGTATTGCCTCTTTCTCAGCAAAATGTGCGTCTGTTCTCGGCCGGAGATCACTTGGTTTAATGGTTCTCTTGGATACTGGCCACTCTCTGAAGCCCATTTCACTTCTGCATCGAACTTTCCTCTTTATGGAGACTCTCCACATATTGGAGACATTTTCAACGGGGAATTTAAAGACATTTACAAATAGAACTTTGCACATTATCGTCGTGTGCCGTCTCTCCGGGAGGTCATTGTTCGCGTTTACGTGCGCTCTCATCCTTGTTATGTTCGATATCAGATCCACACGTAGTAAGATGTATATGGGACTTGAAATATGTGGAGACTGTTTGTCGGTGGAGGAAAGGAAATTGCAGTTTGTTCTTTGTGCAGTTTTTGGCTGTCCTCAAAATGTTTATTACCAAGGGATTACTTTTCTTCGGAAAATTAAAACTACGCGCCAACCCAATGCAGTTGTATTAATTTTATAAATTTTAGAACCTACGTAGGCTAGATTTTTAAAATTGTAGCCATACTTATTTTCATGCGTAAATATGTGATTAAGTGATTAACGTTATTTATTTCCTTTCAATTAATATTTTAACGTATTTATTTACATTAAAGTAAGTAATATGGCGTGCGGATACAAACATGAGCTTTTTGATTTCCACGAACGACGATTTTATGACACACAATCTAAAAATTTATACTATTATGAATGGCCAAGTTTTTGTACTTGAGAATTTCACTATATTCGATCTCAGATTTTAGGATTGCTTTTCCTTATTACTTTGAAGTACTAGGCATATCATAAGTGAGTCATCTACTTTCAAAAACAGATACATAATTTTCGTTTTCAATTTTCAGGTTGTCATTTTCCGTTTGTGATTTTTTACCTTTCTTTAGACGAAGTTATAACATTTCAAAACCAGGTAGAACATAATTATTTTATTACTTTAAAATAGGGATTGGTAACGAAAACAAATAAATACCCACACACAAAAAAGTTTTCAAACCCAAAGACTTGACACGTGTTTCTTAATGTATGTCGACACCACTCTCTAGTTTTTTTAAAATCGTGTAAAACACTGTAAAATTGTAAATTGTAACTTTCACGGTGTGGTCACCCGCCAAAGCAGTTTCAAAAGGAAAAAGGACAAGAGGCGTGATGCCAACTGGCCTCAGGTTATGCATATGTTTATGAAAAACTATGTAGATCACCAAGAGAAAATGGATTTTCCAAAGTTACACTTCCACAATGCTGAAGTTTAGAGTATGCGTAGAGATCTCGTGTCGGTAAAAAAACAGAAACGATTTTTTCATTAACCACATTTCATTTACTTTTTGGAGAAAATTTGTTAAGTGATGTATTTGGTGGAAAACTCCTGATCGATTAAAGCAACATGAAATAAGAATTTAATTTTTATGCCTTTTTCTATTTTTTTCTATATTTATTTTATTTTTACAGATCATTCATAGTTCAGTACATATAACACTTTACATATGTATTGATTGCTTACATTCTAAATTACCTAAAATTAAACTAAAAACTAATTCGGGTGAGGGAATCTCAGACACCTCTAAAAACAATCTATTTCGGCAAATTTGGTTAGGTATGCCTGGATATCTATTTTTTAATCGGGTTCTATGGTTCTATGAGGAGTTTTCCGGAGTCTGAAGTTGTCCAGGTGTGGAATTTGAGGTATGGAGTGATAGAACTGGGTTGATAGGTATGTCATATGTGTTGTATGCAGTCAATTTGAAATTCTTTGTGGAGCTGTGAGTTTGAGACAAACCAAGGAGCATTTGTGATAGTTTTAAGAAACCTATTTGGACTATTTGGAGCTTGTTTAGGTTTGTTCTTGCAGCGGAGATTCAAACTGGACAGGCGTAAAGGAGGAGTGGTCTAATGATACTTTTATAGATGGATATGGCGGTTGGGAGTGGGAGGTGTGAAGATCGATTAATGATGGGTTTTAGTTGGTGTATCTTATTTTTTGCCTGCTGCATTTTACTATTGATGTGTTGGTTCCAGTTCAGTTTAGTATCTACGTTTAGACCGAGATATTTGACGGTACTATTTGGAGGGAGCCAGTTAATGGATTCATTATTTATTGTGAGCGGTGCTGGAGGTGTATAGGGTCTTAAAGTGAATATTTTAATGGCTGTTTTGGTAGGATTCAGTTTTATTTTTAAATATGCTGCCCAACTGTCTATGAGATTGAGATACAACTGAAGATAATTTCTGATATTTACTAATGAATTACCGGCTAGGAAAATTGCAGTATCATCCGCGAATTGGGCTGTTTGTGTGTTGTCTAATTTCGGGAGGTCGGATACATATAAATTGAAAAGTGTAGGGGATAGTGGCGATCCCTGTGGTAAGCCAGCACTTATTTGTCTTGGATTTGAATGATGACTGTTGACGGTGACTGAAAAGTTCTATTTTCAAGGTAGGAGGATATTATTTGTATGAGATAATATGGGGTACCTATCTTTTTTAGTTTGTAAATCATTGCTTTGTGCCATACTCTATCATAGGCCTGGGTGATGTCAATAAAAATCCCGACTGTGTGCTTTTTATTTTGAAAGCCTGTGTGGATATATTCTGATAGCCGTAGAAGTTGATGACTGGTAGAGATTTTCTCTGTGAATCCAAATTGCTGTTTGGGAATTGCATTAGTCTGAATCAAAAATGCTTTTAAGCGCGTAAGGATAGCTTTTTCCAATATTTTCGCAAAGGTAGGGAGCAAACTAATAGGACGGTACCTTTCGACTAATGAGGGGTTCTTGTTTGGTTTTGGAATCGGTATGATGACCGCATGCTTCCATGTTAGAGGAAAATATCCGATTCTGAGACACGAATTATAAATGTTTGTGATGAAGGCCAGTGCAGATGGAGGAAAGTGTTTGACTATTGTGTTACTTATTCTATCGTATCCAGGAAATTTTTTAATTGGCAGTTTGGATATGATATTTTTTATTTCTTTGTGTGATATTAATTTATTTCTTGGATTTGGTCCGTAAGTGGGAGTAATAAATGCATTATTAATTAATTGATGAGACGGATGTTATTGTGTGGTGTTGGCGGTAAAAGTGGACGAAAAATATTTGGCGAAATTTTCTGCCTTTTGGAAGGGGGTGTATGCACTTGTTGCTAATTTGATTGGAGGAATTATATTTTTTTCCTGAGTATCTTTTTTTGTGAATTGCCAAATTGGGTTGTTTTGAGTACCGAGAGACTGGATAAGTTCATGATATTTCTAATTTTTATGATTTATTAATTCTTTTTTCAAGATATTCCTGATAATGTTTAGTTCGTGTTTGACACTATTATTTTTGGAGCGAATCCATAATCTTCTGGTATGATTTTTAATGTAAATGATTTTCAATATTTCCGTGGGGAGGTTGGTGTAATTTGTTTGCTTCCTATCATTTGTTTTGAATTCCGAATTTTGGGTTGCCGTTTGGATGATAGAATTTAAAAATGATACTGATTCATCAATCTCGAGCGCGGTTTGTTGTATTTTTATTTTGGGGATTACTGAATTTAATTCTGATTTAAACTTAGTCCAATCGATCTTACAAATTTTTGCATTGGGGAAAGGGGCATGAGGGGAAGGAATTTGGCGAGAGGTTAGGAGTATGGGAATGTGGTCTGAATCTAACTCAAATATTGTAGAAGCGTTAAATTTATGGGACGAGTTGGTTATTCCAATATCAAATATGTCGGGATTCCTCGAGTTATCATGGGGGTAATACGTAGGTTCGGGTGTTGTTATTATTTTCAGTGTGGAGTTATTTATAAAATGTGTCAGCTTTGTTCCGTCCCGGTTATTGTTTTTACAACCCCATGACATATGTTTTGCATTCATGTCTCCAAGCATTAAAACATTATTACCTGTTTGAAAGAGATTTTTGATGCTATTAATATTTAATTTATGATCGGGAGGTTTATAAATGGTTGTAATTGTCCAAGATTTTTGTAATATTTCAGCATTTAGTGCAATTATTTCTATTTCATTGTAGATAGGTGTTTGTATGAGGTGATGTTAGATTTGATTGCAATTAAGACTCCTCCTTTATTATGTGATCTATCTTTTCTATATGTAATAAAGACAGTAGAACTTATTGCTGGGTTTTAAATGCGTTTCCGTAACACATGCCACGTCAACGTTATAGGAATGGAGAAATTGCGTAAATTCTATTTTTTATTAGAAATACTATTAGCATTCCAATTCATGAAGGTTATTCCATTTAATCTATTTTCTGCCATTGCTATTGTTGTTAGTTAGGAGTGAAGAAATGGAACTTCGGATGGAGTTGATTATGGTAGGAATTAAGGAATTTATGAAATTGATTATACTGGATGTGACTGTTTCGATGATGCTATTTAGAAAGGAACTATTTTGTTGGTTTCCATTTTGGGTGCTATTGCATTGTCTATGATTGGATCCAGCGGAAGTAGGGTTTGCGCGGGCGGAAGAGTTGGAGTGTGTGAAGTTACGTAGTTGTTGTGATACTGGTGAGGGGAACTCGGTAGTGGAGTGGATGTTGCCTGAAGTGTGCGAGGATGATTGGTTATTTGATGATGAATTTGTCATGGAGTCAGTACTACGGGCATTATGGGAGTTGAAGTATGTGCAGGAGGTTCTATCATCGGCCTTGTGCGGACCACTGCAATTTCTACATATGGGGTTTTGACTTTTATTTCGACAAAGAACTGAATAGTGACTTTGGGAACAGAAAGCACAACTTATTTGATGGTTACAATTGTTTGTTGTGTGACCAAAATTCAAACATCTTTGGCATTGCACTGGTCCCTGCGTTTTCTTCCTTCGCTCTGTTGTCACTCTTAAATTACAAATGTGCTTAATGGCTAGAATATTTTCTATGGGGTCTTTACCATTTAATACTGCTGCTACAACGGGGATTGGGGCGTTGTTCTTGGTGAGTCTGGTTATTTTAGTTAGGGAAAGGAATTTCTGCTTAATTTCCTGGAAAATTTCAATTTCTGATATCGATAGATCGACATTTTTAAACACAACTGAGATGTTCTTATTTAATTGGTCTTTGTATGTGTGAAAGCTTCTCTGAGTTTGGAGAAGGTATTTCACTATTTTACGAAAGTCCGTGGCTGTTTGGGCGTTTGTTTAAACTTTTTGATTTTTTAAATCTGCTACAAAATTAGTAGAGACCTTGCTGTTTAATTCCTTTACGAATATGTTTAAATTGGAAATATCGGCGACAAAGATGGGCGGAATTCTATTAGGGGGATCCGTTGACTCTCGGTCGTCAATGTTTAAGTACTTGAATCTGTTGTCTAGTACTGCGACCCACCCGTCCGACTAGGTCAGAATGGGGGTTTTCTGGGTGGACGCAAACAAAAAAAAATTTATAAGAAGAATGGCGGGGTTCAGGGTCGTGCAGAACGTTGTGGATTGGATGCAATTACTTTAAAAACACAAGGAGAATCACTTTTCACACACTCAAATATATTCTATAAAAGTTTTGCTGTTATTACAATTACACGAACCAATCAGAAGGTAATTTAAATACACACTGATCATAAATTGCTGAAAGGAAAAAAACACAAAACACACTAGTCACTATATACAAGGTTTCTTACTCTCTCTCTCTGAACATTCAATTTCAGTTACTACTTTCTTCAATCATGAGAAAGGTTTAGAAATGTTTACTTTTTACAAATTAACAAATTCTACTTAAAAATCAAGTCTGACAATTCTGAATTGATCTTGTCCGTAATAAATTACTCTCTCTCTCTTTCAACAAAACAATTCTGAGAATATCTGTAACTGATTACTCCTTCATTTTCTAGTTTTACCAGTTATAACTGTATATTTCCAATTTTCTTTTGAAAGAAAAGGTTGATTCTTTACTCGCGTGCTAGGGGTGGAAAGAAATTGTAATTATACTTTTCTTATCGTTAAGTATGACAAATACGTCTCCCCCCTCTTTTCTACGCCAAGACTGCAACCTAAACTTTCCTTCCAATATCTAGAAACTGTTCGCTAGGCACGACCTTACGTTTTCGCTTCTCGGGTGCGACGCGAAGCTCCCAGCGGCGCGGCCTTGAAGTAACCAACCTCGGTCTGAGGACGCCGTCCCCTCCACAGAACTGCTCGCTCTTCCGTCGAAGTCTCGTTGTTCACCAGCACGTGCCCACCGTCTCGTATTCAGTTGAAACTCTTTTCGTATGCTCAGATAGAATTGTATTGGCGACGAATTCTTTTAAATTGAGCACTACAGATTTACAAGAGCCACTATTACGACGATAAACGAAATTAACGAGAGAAAAAAAAAACTCTTCTAGTCTTCTTGAAGAGTTTTTCATAGAATGCCTTCCTGTAGTCCGTTGCAGCACAAGTTCCCGTCTTGTGGTCGGCACGTCCGAACTGGTCCGCTGTTGTCTAGAGAAAGAATGACTTTTTCTCCGTCAACTACAGGGCTCGCCCGATCTAACGTGGCGATCTCTATTGCTCTCTTTAGGTAATTGTTACCTTCTCATATCATTCCGCGTTGGCGCGCGTTCAAACAGCTGGTCTCTTGTTCAGGACATTAATGTGACCCGCTTTCCGAGGCTTCGGGGGAAACGGATGGTCACAGTATGTCGGTATTTTCCTTTTCTAGAGGTCCAAATCTATTACCCACTGGCACTCCATATTCAATATGTTCTGGTGATGAGTCACTTGCATTGCTAGAAGCCCCTATGAGCTTTTTATGTTCTGGCTGTGTAGCACTATCACTCACTGACTTTTGCGGTTGACTGTTGCCTCCAGGTTTGAGGGCGGCTGGCCTGCCAGTTGGCAGGGCAGGGAGTCCATGGTCACGGCACCGACCTCAGACTGTTGTAGGTGTGAAGTCTGCTGTTGCACTTCCATTACTTCAGGGGTGTAACAATTGAGGGAGATGAAAGATACACCATCGGAGCTCGTTACAATGGAGTCCGTGTCTTGTAGGGTTTGCAGGGCTGCGTACAATACTTCGCGCGTGTTTGGATCGATGGCGGAGGCCATTGAATCACTGAGCGACGCTGCACTTTAGAACACAGAGATCCAGTTTGTATGTGACAAAACACTTCACTGTTTCTATTTCCTCAACTACTCAGTACGTTCTATTAAAAATGTAGTTTAGAGAGAAAGTAAATTGCGGCAGTATGCCGCGATGCAGCGAGTGGCCGAAGCCACTTGCTGAGCACTGTGTTATTCTACCACTTAGCCGGATTCCGTCGCGGTATGCGATAACACTGGTTTGAGTCACTTTTGTGCTAGAACTGACTGGGCTGTTGCAGAGCTGCGGACCACGTCCGAACTCGACTGCGGTCCGATAAGGAATTAATTTTTATGCCTAAATTTTCTTTCAGATAACGCAAAGTTGTAATAGTTATTTATGTACCAAGGGCGCTATAAAGGTTCGAATGATAGAGAAGCGACAAAAAAAAACGACTGCTTTTGGCCCGAGGCCTTTTTTTGTCGCTCGAAATACATACAAAACTTGATATTTTACCTAAATTTAATGATTCAAATTTGCTAATTTACTTATTAGCTAGATGTTTACTTGACTCGGTTTGCCTTTTCATATTTCTTTCCTAGAATTCCCTGTTTAAGAACGGGGACTAATATAATTAATAAAGGATTTCATCGACAATTCGTATCAAAAGAAAATTTTATAATAAATTATGGTTGTTTTATGGGAAATGGTAATAGTTTGACAGTAAATAACGTGTGATAAAAGTTCTAGTTCACTTTCAATTGTCCTGCAGCCACGTCTTACCCCTCAAACCCAGTGACCCATGAGTCGATTTCATCTGCCTAGATCGGGATCAGACGTACCGGGTGGACTCATTAGCAACCACCGCGTGGCGAATTAAGTGTTACTTGTACTCGACGAGACGTGGGCAAAAGAGATCGGGGGACTCGATAGGTAGAGAACAAATTGCTTGGCGCTCTTTTTAGTCACAAAAGCAGTGGAAATCGCACAAAAAGACGCATTTGCGCGCCCCCTCCCCTCGCCGGTCACCTTTCTTTGGCGGTGCTCCTGCCACCCCGCTCCCTCGCCTCCTCCCCCGGCCGCACGGCTCAGAATATTCGTGAATCGTAAACGGCCGGCGTAGGCTTCGGCCCTCGAGAGCAATCGGCTGGCCGGCGACCTCCGATCTAATCGTCCTCCATCACGGCATTCGCGGCTTTCCGTGCTGCGGACGTGGCGTGCGGCCCCGGGACCCCGCCGGCCTACCCTCGCGGCCTACTAGGCCAGTCGGTAGGCGCTGCTCGATACTCTGGGGACGCCGGTGACCTGCGCTGAAGCGGCCACTACAGCTCTCGGCTCCACCGCTGGCGCCGGGATTCAATTCCTGGCCAATTCGTGTGAAATTTTTGACGGGGAATGTGGGTTCACGACTGTCTTTCTCTGGGTACCCCTGCTTCTTTTGACTCCCAATCTGCATCAGGGCATTAGTCGATGTCACTGCAGTGCCACTGACCGGGAGATATTAGGGTTCGAGTCCCGACGGTGGCAGGATTTTCGGCACTAGCTGGTCAGTTACATTTAATTCAACCGTGGTCTGCAGGATAATTTTAGCGACCGGATGCTCTAATCGGTAGTTTCCCGTGGTTTCTCCGATCACCAGCAGGTGCATGCCGGAGCAGTACCATAACAAACGGGCGAAAGACCGCACGCAATCTTTCCTTCCTCTTCCTTGTAGATCGGCGCCGGATCTCGCCATCCAGCGGGGAGATGATCACTACCACCTCTAGAGAAAAAAATCACTACAAGTGTACTACGGGACTATCATCCTCGGCTGTTGACGCGCTCGGAATCACTCACAATCCATCATCGTTAATCATTCCACCGTCGACGCTAGGCTTCAAATCCTGGCCGATCCGTGTGGAATGTGTGATGGGGAATGTGGGTCGCAACTGTTTTTTTTCTGGTTACTCTGATTCTCTGACTGTCAATCCATAATTGCTTAATTATATTTCATATCATATATCTTATAATCTGCCCTCTATCAGCGGATTGAGTGATATAACGGTTAGCGTATCGGGCTGTTGTATCAAAGTTTGCGGATTCAAATACGACTGAAGCAGTGGATTTTAAAGGTCGAAAAAATCCCTCGTACGCCTTCCTTCGGGAGGAAAGTAAAGCCGGCTGTCCCACATTTGTATATTTACTGCATGAAAATGTCCCTCAAGTCTAAAAGAAGCTTATGATCTAAATTCAAAATCGCCTGTTTCGTCACCCGAGTAATACCTTCCGTCTTTGTTAAATGGTGAAAGAAGCATAGCAAAATTTGCGTTGTCAGACGCAAGAGCGGCCCTGATGGCCCGAGTCTCGCCATTAACTGACTGTATCAAATCATTAGCGCATTCCAGGAATTGCCTTAAATTTTAGGCACTAGTCTCAAAATGAGAAGGCTGGCTCCACACTGCGCCTAGAGAAACTGCCAAGATTTAAAAGTAAGTGTTGTACATATTTTTTCGGGATGGGGATTCAACACTGGAAACCTGGCCCTTTGGAGAGGTTATTTAACATTTATTTCTCCGAATTCGGCGATACTAATTACTGTTTCCTCTACTAAGGCAAAGAAATTAGCAATTTAAATGAAACACACCACTCATATTTGAACTATTCAATCGAGAGTAAAATTAAACATTTTAAATCGATAGGATTTTTTAATCGTATATAATTAAGTGGACAATAATTGCATTAAGTTCCTACTATTAGATTAGGAAGAAAAAATCGTGTCTGTGAAAAAGCGCCCATCAATCAATCAATCATCAATCAATCGAGTAGCTGCACTTCGCCGGGCAAAATGGGGTCCAACATGATATTAAGAGGCACTCCAAGATTTTTGTTACCTCAGTATATTTCCGTCAAAATCTCGACGTCGGTGTTTTACGACAATACATAGCTTTTGCCGTAAGTTTATAAACTACCTGTATTCTAGGTTCAACAAGACTTTAACTATAAAATTGCCGCGTAAGTCACTGCTATATCGAAAGACTTTAATGATTTGTGAGAATTACCTTTTTTACTCTGTTTTGTTTTATGCACGAAATATGTTTCCATTTTTAAACTTAATTTTCATCATTTTTCCTGTTACATATCAAGTTTTCCTTTCATGTTATCTACTTTTACAGTTCGTTTTAATCGTTATTCAATGTAAATTTCTTCTCAATACTGACATTACCTCACGATTCGAATTCTAATTTAATCGATTAGCATCATTTCAACAGCACAAAATAACTCTCTGGAAATATATTTCATTTATCATTCTCAGTTAATAGCAAATTAAGTTAATATTACAGAGAAAACATAGGTTCTTCGTTGAAAACTTTCGTATAAATAGTTAAAATTTTGGCGATAGGATTACAACTCCTTTTGGCTGTTTTGAAATGATGAAGCAATTAAGCTGTGACTCAGCGTCGGTCTCAAAATATTATATTTACATTTTATTATGAAATTCAAAGCTTCTGTTACTGTCGTTGAAAAGCTCGCTAACTTATGCAAAGCGTCTAAGAACTTCACATGTTAAAAAGCAATTAACGGAAGCCGATTTTATGGAAAACTGAACAAACACAGAAGAGAACGTGAAATATGCTAACATTAAACTTCAGAGATATATCTATGTCTTTAATCACATTGTATGGTGCATTAGGGATTGTTGTTTACTTATTACACCTGCCTGCAGGTGTTCAAGATATGTATGCAATTATTATTTAAATGATTATATTATGTTTTAAATGAATGAGATCCTTGATATATTCCAGAGTCTCTATAATGCATTTTTGAATTCAATTAGGACGATTATTTTAGCAGGCAGTGTTTTGCTTGGTTTACTATAAGGGTATAGACTTTCGAATTTTTGTACATTGTTATTTATATAATTATTGTGATATTGAATACTTCTTTTCAATATGAATGCCTGTGGGTGGTTTTAGTATTTGAAATGGGGATTGCATTATAGATATTCTTGCTAAATGTTTTCCCGTTGTTGTGGAATGTGTTTAGGGATGATGAATACTTCTATCATTCCTTGGTCTTCAATAAATTAATTTATTAGTTACCTCGGCGTTCTCAAGGGCACAATATTAAATCGTCATAATCACATGTCATCCAAATTAAATGAAGACAAAAGACTATTAGCTATTTTACGTCCCAAGCTCATTTGCAACTCCCCTTTAAAACTCAATTCCGCTTTAACTACATACAAATCTATACTTTGTCGATATCAATTTACGTATGCCCTGTATGGATTTGAATTGCCCCCAACCATATTAAATAAATTATAAATCATTCAAAACAAAATCTAAAGAATAACAGTAAATGCCTCGTGGTGGGTCAGCAGCAAGACACTATACAATGACCTTGACAACCACTTACTTTCTTTATTACGAAACTGGCACATAATTTCTACAAGTAAAACTTTGAACCACGTACAAGGAGCAGTCACTTACGAAATGGGAACTGATCCAAATTTCACTTTCCCGCCTAAAAAACATACTCTAATTTCATATTTTTCTTTATCATCTCTCTGACATTAGATAAGGCTAGAATATTTCTTATATTTACCTATCTCTCCTACCATATTCTCTTCTAAACCCCTGCCATAGCCCTTCAACTATATTCCTAAAATTATTCTCTCAAAAAACCTTGGTTGAAGGTTTCAGCTAACGAAGTTACTTTCAGGGAGGTGACAAGTTTACCCTTCACATTTGATAAAAAAATTACTCGGACAGTCAACTGGGGAGCAGCAGAATGTTGTACTGTAAAAAAAAATAGGGATGATGATGATGATGTACATGGTGAACGGGGAGACAGCTAGAGATTATGATTGGAGTGATTAGTATCTAATTCATGGATATTAGTAAATTCAATTGTGAATTGAAATTAGCTGCTGAAATGAGAAAATATTAATCCAAGATGTCTGGATTTTTCAGGGGGATTGAAGGGATGTGGAAAGATTCGTGGAGTCCAGATGAGCTAAGATAGAGAATATTTGGAGTAATTCTTTACGTACGAATGTTACCTGGTGAGTTGGGTGCTCGACGTTCCCATGAGTAGTGCATAGTAGTGAATTACCACAGTGTACACACATTCCCCTACATTTACACTCAAGCGTTCACACGCGCAACGACAACCACACAAGTTCCGTACCGCAGGTAAGACTTGAGCGTACAATAACTTGAACCAAAAAGCCATAGTTTTCATAAAACTGCATTTTCTGTATATTTTCATTTTTTTTTTGATTTCAAGAAATGAGAATAGGTGACTTTTTTATATTTCAAAATAATATTCTTGTGTTTGGTAATATGGTTGTTAGTGATTTCAACTCTCCCACACGCTCGATGCTGTTTAGAATTCGTCCATTTTTCATACCAAGCGAACGGTTCACGGATTGAGGTCCCAATATTATTTAACCCTACATTTCCGCCTCTGGCCGTCGTTGATGAGAGTCGCAGGATTAGAAACAACTAATCAGGAATTCGAATCACGGTTAAACCATGTATGTCTACTATATAATTTTAGCGGGAAAAGTATGCGAGACTAGGGAAATCATCATCATTCATTATCATTCATTATTTGGAAATTGCCTCGGCAGGCAAGATATGTATAGAAGAGATTTATTTGGGCAATGACAGCAGTATTCTGTTAACCATTATTTATTAAAACGCTCTTATTAGATAGTTGGTTACATTCCCAACTGAGAATGTCCTGGAGTGGTTTCTCATGAATGACGATAACTTCATCGCACCTTGACAGCAGGGTCTGGGGATTGCAACACGTCTCGCATTATTGCGCTCATTACACTTTATGTATCTGCTATTATATTGTAATTAATTCATTTTCTAATAATGTCTATCATTTAATAAATATATTTTTCCTTTTCAGTTTCGTGATATTCCGTCTCCAGGAAGGTCGTTGATTCTACTGTTCGCACACTTGCAGAGAGCATCTTGCGTTTTGCAAAATAATAATCTTGACCTTAACGATTCCCAACAGACTGAATCAATCCTCGCCAGTCGTAACCAGCAGCGTGAGCGGATTTAGCGTCACGTCCCCGGCCTCCGTCGTTTCGAATCCCGCCACCACCACTACCCCCGTTAACGTCGACGTTCTCTACCGGCAGCAGGCGCACGCGAAACGAGAGATTACGAATCGCTTAAGAACTTGGCTGCGGGTGCGCGTTCCCTCGCGCTCTTTCCCAAAAGACTAAACCGAGGGGCCGGTTTTTCCACGTCCCTCCCTCTGGCGCCACGCCGCGCATTACAATGCGGCTATCAAGCCTCCGTATTCTCCTTCGTATTCCTAATGCGGTCCCAGGCCAGCCGAGCGACGAGCTCGGCTAAGCACGCCGACTCCCCCCGCCCGCCATCGGCCGCCCCCGGCCGCCCCCGGCCGCCCCCGGCCGCCCCTGGCCGCCCCCGGCCGCCCCCGGCCGCCCCCGGCCGCCCCCGGCCGCCCCCGGCCGCCCCCGGCCGCCCCCGGCCGCCCCCGGCCGCCCCCGGCCGCCCCCGGCCGCCCCCGGCCGCCCCCGGCCGCCCACCCTCGTCCGCCCCCGAATCAACCGGTCGTCTCTGGCCGCGTTCGGCCACCCCCTTCGCCCGCGCCTGCCCGACCGCCTTTTCCGCCCCTGTTTCCCACCGTTGCACCATCCCAACCCCTCTCTCCCGCAGCCGCTCAGATTAATGAAGCCGTTCTGCTTGGGCGCTTTAATCTCTCGTTCCGGAAGGCTTGCACATCGGATCCGTTTAATATGGGGCTCCTTCATTTGTTATTCCCTCCCGTCACTCGGTTCCTTCGATCGGGCGGCGTCTCCGGGCGGCGCGACCGTGCGCTTTCGTTTGACTGAGGCTTCTGGCACCGCCTTCCCGCCCGGCGCGGCGCGGCGCGGCGCGGCGGAGCGGGAGGAGCGAGGCGGGCGAGGAGGAGAGCCGCGGATTTATGGGGCTTGTTGCGCGCGGCCCACGCGACGACTGTGAGGACGAGCAGGCGGCGGGTGCAGGGGCTTCCCAAGGCCGCGACTCCTCTTCCTGTTGGTGTGGGCGGTTGTCTTCTGATAGCGTTTGCTTTTTACGAAGTTGAATATAAAATAGGGATTCAAGTGCGTTCTATTTTGTAACGTGTAACGTGCTAGCGGTGATTATTATTATTATTATTATTATTATTATTATTATTATTATTATTATTATTATTATTATTATTATTATTATTATTATTATTATTTACTATTTTCTGTGTATATACCCTAATGCCGGGGTTACCAAAATCACCCAAGGGAACAATGGTTTGCACGTAAAGTGGAAGAAGAATATCTTCGGTTTTTGTATATCCGTCAAATCAGGCTTAACAATTTACGGACTATATTTGCTGTTCCCAATAATGCAGCTTTATGAATGGTCCGCAAATACTTTTGAGTCAATTTTCACTTCTTCGCGATCTCTTGCCATTCCTTGGTGACCAGTCCATTCGCCGACACCATTACTGGAAGCACTTCCACTGCGCGCAAGCCATACATGTCCTTCAATTCACCAGCCACGGGTTGGTATTTCCTCTTTTTCTTAACGACAGTTGTTACAAGCCGGTCATCTATAGGGATCGCAACATCAATGATGCATGCTGTTTTAGATATTTTATTAAACAGAACAATATACGGTCTATTTGCTTCCACTTTTCGGGCAGTGAAAATCAGGGACCGAAAAGGTATTGAATACCGGTAAAAATACCGGTATAATACCGGTATTTTTCCATACCTTTTTCAAATACCTTTATTCTTCTATACCGGTAAAATACCTCTATAGGACGTCTATACCGGTATGGACGTCCATAAAGGTTATACCGGTATTATACCGGTATTTTCAATGAAGAAATATAGCTTACCATCCATACATGTTGAAAAAATAGGTTACTTTAGTTAATAATATCTCACAAAATGTTTATTAGCCAAATATCATTTCATAATTGTTATTTATTGTTTAAATTATTATTTTGTATATATATATATATATATATATATATATATATATATATATATATATATATAACAACTGTATTAAATTCTATTCTTATTATTGTAAATGTTTTGTGTTCGGGCGTTTACGTTTTGCATACGTTGTATGTATTGAAAACCTCCTTAATTTAAACTTCGGAAAAGTTGAAATATGAAATAATAATTATTGATTCCATTGAAGAGAACCTTTTCTTAGTGTCCTTCATCGAGCTATCTCCCATCTGACCTGAGAGATGACCTAAGCCTGTCTTTGTATTTCGCACATGGAGAGGCTGTCAACGTATGCGCCGTGCCGTAGGCGTAGGACCGTTTCTTCCTTCCCCGACCCCTCCTTCGGCGAACTGAGGAAGCGTTGACACCTTGAGATAATCACGAACGCTCAGGCTTTCAGGCCCAGTTTTGTTATTGTTAAAAAATGATTTCCTTTTACTTCATTTCACAATTAAATCTTAATTATACATTAATAAATAGGGCTAAAATAAAATGTTATTTTCCTGGTTAATATTAAGGGTTTAATATATTTTGACATTAACTGCAAATATTCAGAAAATTTGTAATAAAAGTAAATTATTATTATATTACTATTATTATTATTATTATTATTATTATTATTATTATTATTATTATTATTATTATTATTATTATTATTATTATTACTATTATTATTATTATTACTATTACTATTACTATTATTATTAGCTATTAACTTTGCATGTGGGCAAGGGTTCCCTTCTACGCGGGTAGCTTACATTGTAAAATGCATCTGGAGGAGCCCACTTCCAGAAGAGTGTTTCTTTCTTAATAATAAGAAATATATACTAACATTATTAATTAATAAAAAAGTTTATTAATATTAACATTTTTACTTTTTAATTAAAATTAACATTTAATTTAAATAAATGTATAAATTAACAAACAAAATAATAAATTAATTTACACAAATTTAATGCAAACATTTAAACTTTAATTAGTATTAATATTTTAAAATATTTATTAAAATTAATTAATATTATATAGTACTATTAATATTTTTTCTTAATGAAATTTCTTAAATAATACATGGATGTAAATTAAATCATTCATTTTGAATTAAACATAACGCTTCTGTTTCCTCGCGTGAGAATAGTTAATGTCTATTAGCATTCAATGTCAATTTTTAAAATTGTTTTATATATAATTAATAATTATATAATTAATTAATATATATAATTAATTAATATATATAATTAATTAATATATAATTATAATTATTAATTATGGTGCAGAATAAGGAAACTGGGCCAACTGAAAAAATTATTTTCGGGAATGTTAGTGATACGATCAAATTTAAGCAAATAATCGTATTTAGTGATAAAAACAGTCGTGCGAAAAGGAAGTTTGGTATGCGTGGGAAGACTCATTTATGGATTAGAAGACACGTTTCTCCATTTTTTATCGCTACTATAAAGGACAAGATTTATACGGAGAAATTCGATAAATTTTCAACACTATGACATGTCGCCAAGCTCTGCGCCCGGACGTGAGGTCCAAGGTCAGCGAACGAGCTCGTGTTGATGTCTGCGAAAGACCGTTGGCTGGTTCCTCCGTCTGACGACAGAACGCGACTTCCCACAACGGCAGAACTCGACCTAGCTAGAATATGTGTCGAAAATCCGCCACCCTAGGGACTCGAACCCTAGGACCTCCCGGTCAGAAACTCTGCCGTGTAAATAGTTGTTTCCTCTGAGCCATCTCAGCGGAAAAAATCACAATGAATTTCCCCCAAATACCTGTATGATTCTACTGAAATACCGGTATTTTCTTATGAAAATACCGGTATTTTGATGAGAGAATACCGGTATAATACCTTTAAATAGAGGTATTTTACCGGTATAGACGTCGGATAAAGGTAAAATACCTCTAAAAATACCGGTATTTGACGTCTTATACCGGTATTTTTAAAGGTATTTTGAATAAAGGTATAATAGAGGTAAAGGTATTTGTATACCGGTATAAATACCTTTACCGCTATTATTTCGGTATTCGGTCCCTGGTGAAAATTATACTATCCCACAGAATTCGAGCTCCATCATTGTTTATTACTTACTCAGGTTTGCACTTATAATACGGTTGTTCACTCTCTACGAGGTCGTATCTCTTGGAAAGGGCTTGGTGGATTACTTTGGTGACGCAGTTGTGTCTCTTAGATATTCCTTAAGACAGAATAGAAGAGAAGTGTGATGACACTTTATAGCCCTTTGATCCTCTGCTCCAGCCTTTTTACTGATGGGCAATGATGTTATTTCGTTCGCAATGACTACATATTTTCTTAGCTAAACACGATGTTATAATTTTGTATAGAGTAGGCAGACAGATTATTGGTCGATATTTTGTCGTATACTGTGTATTCACTGTGTCTTTAGGTAACAAGTTAGTGATACCATGAGTGAGAAAACCAGGCATTTTTATTGGATCATCTAAAACATCGTTAATGAGTTGACTCAATTTTTCATGTAAGCATGTCAATCTCTTAGACCAAAAGTTTTGAATCCTATCCGGTCCAATTCATCATTTCAATTCATCAATTACTTTTCCAACAGCATCCTCAACATCATTGGCTCTGAGTAGCACATTTTCCATCTGTGGAAGTTGTTTTGACTTTTGTTGCTCTCCTTCCTGGGACAAGTTGAGTTTTTTTTCTGTTTCATTGTTGGGTAAAAGGCGTTTTCAGTCTTATTAAAGAAGCAATTGTCGGTATTACGCATGTTACTCTGTTTGTATCGTTTCAGACGAGACGAAAATACCGATAGTTTCTGTTTCATTGTCTCGAAGCACTCACAAGGGGAGATGTTTGGTTCTTCTCGTTGCGCGTGGGTACAATGCCACTGCAATCTTCGCTTCTTTGTGAATTCTGCTTCACTTCTTTTGTGAATTTCTTATATCTTACCTCTTTTACATATTCCGCCAACTGAGCAATGCCCTGCCTCAAATATTTGATTCTATTATTCATATGTCTTTTCCACTTGGGGATGAAATTCGTTTTTTTCTTGATGTCCGTCGTTCACAATTAAAATCTATTCCTACAGATCTCACGATCGTCACTGCACTACACTATACAATCAAGTGAAGTTGCTCAATACTATGCCATTTACTAATGTATGCTGGGAGAATCTTATTGTTTATCAAATCAATTTTCGCCAGTTTTTTGGAGGAATTGCGTTTTGGTATCTTTGAACAGCTGATTGGATTTGTATCTTCAAATTCTGTAATAGCAATGCTCATTAACGTGTCGAGATTGTCTTCCGTTCGTTCTTGTTCCTTTCGGCAAGTGATCTCTTTATCTACTGCCTCCACAAACTATTGAGCTTTTTCAATGGTCGTTTCATCATCTGTCGCTTGGCTCTCTGGCTACGCCATCAAATCCTCTTCAGAAGTACTGACAGCTTTCTTTACTTATCTGATTGCATCAATTCTAGCTGTTGGTATCAAGTTGTTTTTTCATATACTACGATATTGACCTGCAATATGTTGTTCACTCGCATTCATATTTGGATAGATGTGCATTCCCCACACAATTTTTGCTTGTATTCTATTCACATTGTTTCTAGACAGATAACTGAAATAATACTTGATTTTATAGTACTTGAGCATTGTAGTACTTTGATTGTCCTGTATCAATGGTTGCCAGCTTGGGTACCGGCAAAACATCAACTTCAGGGGTAGCTGAGAGGTGTTGGAGGGGCTACTCTCAGTTCTATATTCAGCAATAGCTTCTTGAGAGACCGGCACTTGCTGATCCAACAACCGGCCATTGCCGGTCTGGCTCACTGTCATGCCTAGCACCAACTCCAGGCATGCGCTGGCGCTCCCCAGGCAGCGACTCTTTTTCCGAGGCCTTCCGACGTCTTAGACGTCTCTCCATCATTGGTTTTCTTTTCGGAGTGTCCTTCTCCTAGTATTTTAACCCTACTGCCAGAGACCTTCGGCATTCACCCTTTCGTGGGTCAGGTGAGGGCTGGGAGTAGGTTTAAGGAAGGAACAAAGGACAGTTTCACTTCGAATTGGTACCAGGGGTCTTAGAGCTACTCAGTTCGCCCGTTGGCTCCTGGTGTGTGGGGGAAGGGTTGTTTGACACGAAATAAATAATTTGAGCAAGGAGTTAGTCTCTCAAGGAGTTAGTCAGGGTAGATTACCCGTGACGTTACATCCCCAAGAGAACTAGGAATAATATGAGGAATCATTTGAACCATACAGTTAAATATTCGCTAACCGGTTCTTATACTAACCTATAGTGTCTACAATTAAATTGTCTAGGTTATCTGAAGGATACAAAATAGTTCCTTATATATAATCGGAGTGTATTTTTTACGAAATCAGATAAAAGAGGGTCCTCAATTATAAAGAATTGTGTAAATTGTGTATTATTCTATTGAATAAAAATTGTAATTGTTATAATAAAATTATTTCTCGATTGAATGAAGACCTTGCGTACGAGAGATTAACAAGAAAACTTGTCACAGATGAAGTTAGAAATCTGCAGTAGATTCTTCACAGATGTAAAACACGTTAATCAAAGGGGGTGGATTTTCCACATTAGCCAGATAACTAGGTCGCATTCCGCCGCTGTCTGGTGGAGAATTTTAGAAGCCAGCTCTAATCGGTAGATTTCCGTGGTTTCTTTGTTAAATTTATTTCGTCACAAACCACTTAACTGTATGTGGCATATGTGGAAATGTTCCTCCGATCAATACCAGGCAAACATCGATGTAGAACCTTAACAATACTTCCTTCTCCATTCTTGACTCCTCTTTTAAACCCATTAATGTTACGTAATTTATGCTCAGGCGTTTATTAAATTAGTGCATCGTGGCAGTCGTTAAATTAAAATTAATTGTAAATAAGAAAAGTCTTGTTTTTTTCCGCACACATGCCTATCTCTTAGAATAGTGAAGAGATAATGACTTACTCAGCATTTTAGTTATAATTTACTCCTGAGTTAAATGATCTCATATACCTAAAATTGCAGCGTGCTGTTTTGTCGTGTTTAAAAGTGCACAAAAGAAAAAATATGGTTTTAATAAATGCGTCTCATCAGAGATAATTGCTGCTCATTATTACGGTTGATAAAATCGCAGTGAATGCTCTTTTGCTACCCCGCAGCGATTGTATTAACTCGTATTTAATTTACACCGTCTATACTAGTAAAGAGTAATTCTGTGAATGAATGTGGAGAAAAACACTAATTGCGACGGCAACAACATGAGCAGATAACATTTAAAAAAATGAGGAATCAGGATAATTAATTACGTTCTCTCAGAATTAAAACTGAAAATATTTGGCATAATAAAAAGCTGTTGACGTACACAACGTATTCAAAACAGTGAATAAAGCTTTTTAAAACAAGGAAATTAAATTGAGTAATATTTAGAGCTATCGAGAGTGTGATAAAAGTTATGTAATGAAACACTAGTCTAAAAAATAGGAAGCTTTGGTACAAGAAGAACATACCCATATACTCGTAGTCATTATAAAGTGCTAGTTCAGTTGTCGCCAATAATGATTTTAAGAACAGACAGTGGATGAAATGCTCAAATCCTACATAATTTCAAAATGTAAACAGTAAAATCCGAAGGGTCGCGGGTTCGAGTCCCGCCTTGGGCATGGCTGTTTGTCCCTTGACTTTGTATGTATGTATGTATGTGTTGTCGCGGAGGGCCTCGCGTTCTGCTGACCCCAGATCAGAGGAGCCCGCAAGTGTGTTGGTGTGTAGTGTATGGTTGAATATGCGTCCTATCGGGGCGTAAAGGGTAACCGGCTATCGGCTGGATAAAAGCCCTAGAAGAAGAAACCGTAAAATGGGTTCTGTATTTGGAGGGAACAATTTCCAAATCTTTTTTACGTACTCCAGTCATATCATTAGAAACGTTCTGGCTTCCAGGTAATAAAAATAGAGAATAAGTGTTAGAGTAATCAATCGCTCACATACACGCCTGACTAGGGTATAAAAACCAAAAAGGCATTGCGACCTAGCGTGGTTCGTCATATCGGATTGTTTCTCTCGAAGCATACAGAAAAATATTACCTCTCGATCACAGCCCAAAGTTTTTGAAATATTATTTTAAGACAATTATCAGAATCTAGATTACCTGATTTATATTTAATGCTATAAAAATATTCAGATTTGATTTTTAATTTTCTTGATACAACAATATATAGATTCATGGATGCTTTCTACAACAGTATGAAGGTTTATAGAATTTTTGTTAATTAATATGTATACACATTTTACTTATAATGGTGAAATATATTTTCAATTAATGCAAAGAAGAATTTTAGCAATATTTAAATTTAATCCAAATAACTTGTTGGTATGCAAATAAAATACAGGTGGACCACCTAACTTGGCCTAGAGAATATCTTCGAAACTGTTTGAAGTATAGAGATGCAGTTTACAAGTTGTTGCAGATATATGCGAGAAGTAACATATTTCGTTTTAGTGTTTGTGATATTTTAAATTTTTTAGATGCTGGCACAATTTTGTTTTTCAGTAGTGTAGTGTAAGTAGTGTATATTTTTCTACCAGCATTATAAAGTGTTTTATTTGTATAAATTTAAAAGATAAAATCTTTGTTAATATATAGAAAGAAACTAGAAACATCATATCTATGCGTCCTGCATTAAGTAGAGACCGGCAAAATATGTAATATGAAACCTTAAATATGTAATGAAAACAATAAGAATATGTAATAAGTATGTAAAATCGGATATAATATATAATATTAAAATACTCGAATTGTAAATCACATTTATGTAATACGAAATTACATTTATTAAAAAATTCATAAACATATTTTAAAAATAATACAAACGTTTTAAAAATCATTTGGAGAGCATCGGCGATCTCCAGAGTGTTTCGGAAAGGTGATGAAACACGGCACCAGTAATACTCTTCACACCTAAAGGAGAAAATTATTTCAGTCGCTGATGCGCACTTTCTCCACTGAGATAATTATGAGAACTTACGACCGCGTCTTCACCTGGCGTACCTGGGGTAGACAGCTTGCAGTAATAATGTAGAAAAATTATAATTTTTTTAAAATATTTCTTTTTCTTAAATATTTTTTAAGAAAATTGATAGACTAAATATATATTATGAAAATACCAAAATATGTAAAATATGTAATAAGGTACAAAATATGTGAAAATATGTAACGAAAAAATTGGATATTGTGTTAGGACGGTGAGGATTTGCCAAGATTACAAATTTCATTTTGCTAAGTAGAAAGACCAAAAATATATAATTACATAAAAATCCGGTCTCTACTCATAAGCAATGATTTCCGCGTATTTCTGCAAAAAATTTCCGGAAAGCAAAAAGAGTGTGTCCTTTGCTAGCGCTAAGCTCTCTTGGTAAAAATCGAAATTGAAACTTCGTATTTTTAATATAAGTGACGTCCAAAGATGTTCGTCAGAATCGTCTCAACTTTGTGTTCTCAACTTTGGTCTCAACTTTGTGTTCAATTCAGCGTGTCGTACTCTTCTCATAGTTTCGTCTGCAGTATTTCGTACCATAGCCGAAAACATCTTTGTCTGGAGAATTCTAGTATTTATCTCTAATAAAAGTTTGTTTCATCTCTAATCCAGAGCAGCCAATTTCCGTGGTTTCTCCGATCAACACCAGGCGAATGCCGGAGCAATACAAACAGGCATGGACAGGGCGCGATCCATTCTTCTCCTTCCTTGTCCTGTTTACCCCTTACTTACACTTACATACTCCCCTTTCTTACACACTTTCACACACTAGAGAGACATGTCGGGAGACCTGTCGGGATCTTCGGGCGTGTCCCTGCTGGGGCGGTGCCCGCGGATGGGAAATGGCTGGTTAGGGAAAACTCCGCTAGTAGGCGTATAGGACGACACCGGATCTCACCATCCATCGGGGATGTTCACCGCCAACTCTCTTAAAACATGCACTGCACTTACGGGACTAATGTCCTTAGCGGTTGACTAGCGCGCAATCACTAATCAATAAACCGAAAAAAATATGCTTTCTTGGCCTGCTGTGCCCACTTACGAAGTGCAGCCGCGGGAAAGGGTGCGCGCTGCAAGGGGCGACCAGAGAAAACCAAGGGCCTAGGCCATTGACCCACGGAGTCCCTTCATTGCAAATTAAACATTCTGCCCGCCCCCAAATTATAAGTGGCTTTCATTTGTTCATGCATCACAAAATAACTAATAACGTTAAATTTGGATTGGAGATAATACATTTTACTTTCTGCTACCGCTTCCGCAGTAGAGAGAAAGTTATGTAACGCTGCCAAAAAACGGTGAATTCGGCAGAAAAACTATTATTGCGGGGTCCTGGTAACAAAAGAGTTGATAAATCCAGTTGCAAAATTTAGAAAATAAATCCTGTAACACGTGGTGCGAACAGAACCTATGTTTTGCGGTTCCTTCATACCAAAAAGTCGATTGACGGCAAAACGGAAACGGTCCCTCCGTTTGTCGGTCTGTGAAGAACACTAGCGGCTAAACCGTTTAGACGATTTTCTCCAAAATTGATATTTCCCTATCGATGTGGCAGATGTCGCGGCAACTTGAATTTCAAACCGAAAGTTTAATTTGGGGGTACTTTACATGTGGTTCCTGAGGCATTTTAAAAATTTTCAAAAAAATTACTCAAACGTTCCTGATGAAACTTTATTGGACAGTGTGAAGGGCGTTTAAAAAGGCAAAGTTTTTTTGACGTAGGTTTCATGTTCGTTGAAAACCTTGACTTTTCGAAAATGGCAAAAAAGCTTTTTTGGAGGCTTCCTACATCTGTAAAATTAATGATAGAGATTTTTTCCTGGATGAAATCTGTTCCTGAAAGATATATTTTGAAATAAGATCATGTACAATTGTTCGAAAATTTGAGTCTTTGTTGCGAAATTTTGCGTGGATTATAAGCCATTTTTAATTTTATTTAAACAATGATTTTCTCAAAAACGGCACGAAGAATTTTGATTAAATTTTGACCTCGGAAATTACAAAAATTCAAACTTTTAGTCGGCGTCTTCCTAGAGCTACGGTTGAATGAATTTCAAATTTGTAAACTGAAAAAACTGGTTTTAATTTTTTTCACAACCGTCCACATTATTTAAAAATTTGGAAAAATATATATTTTAGAATGTTATAAGACCCATTTGAGGGGGGGGAATTGAGACAGTATTCCGACGTTATCACGTAGAAAATAAATTTCAAAAATTTTTTGCCTATATGAATTTCACCTCAAAATTCGTTGACAAAATATCTTCAAATTGAACTATGTTTCTCCGTCTCTGCAATTTTTATTTCAGTCGAATGCATGGAATAAATGCTGTGAAAAAATAAAACATGCAAAACACGTTTCTCGTAGTATATCTGCAACAGATTGCTCTACGAGGCTGATTTTTTGTGAATCTACATCATTTTTTATTCTCTTTCATATGAGCATCGCGATTATCGATTTGGTTTGGGGGCACTCTTCACCGCCTTATTCGGCTGTACCCTTTGTGTTGATATTTGCTTGAAAATATTGAGTTTGCGCAATTAATGTTCTACGATTTGTAATGAGTTTTACAAGTAATGATGACTGAAAGTGTTAATTAGTAGAGAAATTGTGGTATAAATAGTATCAAATAGTAATAGTATCAATTAGTAAGAGCGAGAATGTTCTTGCTCTTTTACTACCATTAGTTTTATTTCTTTTGAATGAAAAATTTTCGGGACCCCAATTAAGTCGGGGCCCGGGAGAAAGTTGCCCCAGCTGCCACCCTTGCCCTTCTGGTCCCCCCTGCATGTTGCTCTGCAGGGGGCGGTGGTGTAGTCCCACTCTGATTGGGGCGCGACGAGCCTTCGAGATGGAGTGCGTTCATTGCGGCCCCGCTGTCGCCGTTCCGCGTGCACCTTTGCATTCCGTTGCCGCGCCAACTGCCCAAGTTGCGTGGGCTTTGACCTAGTGCGTCACAGATAATAGTTCTAGTTGATATGGTCGTATTTTTTAATAATGATCATAATTCATGATTTGTGCTTGCTTTACGACTTTTCTTAATAAAGCGCCGGACTTGAGCTCAGAACAGTTGCTGCTATCTCTGCAGTGACTCTGACCGGATGGTCTTAAAGTTCCAGTCGCGACGTTGGCGGATTTTCGACACTAGCGTGAGAACTAGATGAAATTTAGCCGCTATCTGACAAGAATTCTAGCTGGCGTCTGCTCTGCTCGGTAGTTTTCTCGTGTTTTCTTTGATCGGTACTAGGCGAATGCGAGAGTAGTACCCTACTCGAACGAAGGGGCCATCCACAAAGGCGCACGCATCTTCCCTCTTCCCCTTCCTATACTCACCTCACATACACACTTACGCATAAATGCACTACACTACTACACATGTCGGAAGAGCAGCAAGTAACGGAAAGTTTGTCCCGGTTGGGGTGGGGCCTCCCTGGAGGAAATACCCAGAGGAGGAACTTCCCCGCAAGGCGACATATACATCGGCGCTTGATCTCCGCAGCCAGCGGGAGAGCGACACCGTCACCTCCCACAGGATAACATTCACCAGCCTAACTGGACCAATGAAAATAGCCGTTGCCCGGAAACAATCAATCATTTTTTAACTGATCATCACACACATTTTATTTGTTGTTTTGGAAGTAGAGGCGAAAATCATTAGAAAAGAATCATATTTAGAAATGAAATTAATAATTAATTTGATTTTGCATGATGTTTTAACCCCTCGTGATATTCGCGTATTAATTTTACGTGTAGTGTTCTTTCTTTTAGAGAAAGGCACATATTTCAGAGTATTGAAAGCGTTGAAAAAATAAATTATATTTTTAATTTGTATGAACAACTCTGTAGGCGTTTTGTGATTCCTGCAGCAAGAAGTATACAAATATTTTTTTTTACTTTTAATAATCAGTTTATACGTATGTGTATTATTTAATGTGTCAAAGTTTGCATTTCCTGTAATTGTATGAATTTGTGATTCGCAGTTACTGTATATGTATCTGGTAGTGAAATTGTTTTTGTGATTTGATCGATTGCTTTCTTTGCATGCGATTGATATTTACGATATAAGTATGATATAATATACGATAGGACAATATATTTTTAACTGAATACACATTTAATTCCATTAAAAAGATGGATTTGAATTCATTTCTTACATGAATCCAGGAATCTCTATATAATGCACACCTATTTGATTTCTGTCCGCTCTACAATAATAGCCTACGGGATAAAAGTTAGGAATTAGGGTAAATGTAATGTTCATTACGAGATAAACAATGCTCTGTAAAGCAAAGAACATCTTTTTCGTTTAAATTATTCTGTAGAGTAATGCAAATTAATGTAATTTTGCCCTCCTTTGATAATGGCTATAGCCTAATAGGCCCCGTTTCTTTGAGTAAGAGTCCAACTCTGTACTCAAGTCCATTAATCTCCCATCAGGCTTAAAACAGTTGAAACTGAATAGCTGGTGGGTAGCTTCCTTTTTACAATGGAGGAAAAATGGTGGTCATGACTGCTAAAATTAGTATCCGTTTTTATGCTGAGTAGAAATGAATTTGTTGTCAGGGGTAAGGAAGCCCAGCTTTACGGGTTTTTATTTTGACGCACTTGCTAGCATGTTTTTGTAGTTTTGTACGTAAATTGGGCGATGGTGGAGGAGGGTTATGGCGATCTGGAAGGTGAAGAAAATGTTTTAGTATCTCAAATACTAAATTTGTTTTTAGTTGTTACAGTGTATGGTATTTGTGTCGTATGTGCAGTCACGGGTGCATGATTGGGAAGATACGCAGTGTTTCTGAGAAGTACCTAACCGTGCGTGTAGTGGACGACCTGTTCCAGCCTCCAGATTTGTTAATCTGAATTATTGTTTCTAAATGTGAAGGCTTTCAGATGGCCGGCTTTGTGTGTAAGAAGCGTATAACGAGCAGTAGCCATCACACAAATTCGTTTTAATGTACAGTACGTCATACAATTGGAAATAAGTACGAGTAAAATGGAACTCGAAAGAAAGCAACCAGAACCTAACTGAAGGTTTCGAAACTGTAAGATTGGCGTTTGTTCAATAAATTAAAAAATAATCTTCGATACAATATTGGTAAAGTACGCTCTAAAAAGGAGAAAAGAAGAAGAACAACAACAAGAAGCAGAAGCAGAAACGATTGAAAACTGGTATTTGAAATGATTGAAAGCTGGAAATATGGCAATGTGGCAATGTAGATTGTGGTTAGCTGCCTCTATTTAATACAAATAGTGGACTACGCTTCACAGTAATTAGATCAAAATATACTAACTGTAATATTGTCTTGAAGCTATAGAGCAAAATATGAAACACAGATTGAGAACTCTTCGATCCGCCATCCTTTAACTTTCATATCCGGAACCGTCATGTGTCATAGAAAATAGTAAATGTTCTGGTAATTAATTTGAAACGACGATTAAATCCCGAAAATAAATTAAACACTTGATAGGATCATGAATTCGTTATCTCTTAAATCACTAAAATTTAAGTAACATTTCGAAAGTAGTAATTTGATTATTTGTCGTGCTTATGGCAAAAAACACTCGTAATTTTCCTAAAAACACTCGTAATAAAGGAACTTGAGTAAACCAGATACACTCAAGTCGCTAAAATAGATAAAACACAAAAATGTGAGAAGCACAAGCAGATCAATCTAACTCGTAAGATGGCGCCAACCAGACCAGTTTTGAGTAATCGTGACTGGCAAATTGCAATGCACCAAACGCAAAAACGCGTACAATACATTCATCGATTACGAAAATTAAGCGCAAAATTTTTCTCCAGGATTTCCTGTGACTAAATTCTCCGTGGTTCTGTCGAGGGAAGTGGCAAATCTTTCTTAATTGTACGTATTGGGTAGATGTTTGCTGATGTACTAAGGGAAAGTGCACCTGGGTTCACCTGTCACTAAAATATATTTATGATTTCCTGCAGTTTCACGAGAGATACTTTGGCGGACACAAAGGAAAAAAAAATTATATGAATAGTTTCAATCCGGTATTACCGAGTCAGATTATTATTTGCCCTTTTTCATAACGTAACGTAACTCATTATTTCCGTTCGTCGTAAACACTTTTACGTATTTATTATCGATGTTATTGTGGGTATTACACTGTATTATATCTTATTTTACTTTCTCTTCGCAGATGTAAAACATAAACGAGTGTTTTATGGTAAAGTGAACAGACAGGTCGTAACAAACTTCATTAGCATGTTTCAATTCAAATCAAAATTCATGAAGCGACGTGCAAATAGTTTGTTATGCGTTTTACAATTTTCAATGTGCACAGAAATTCAAAGAAACCTATGAATCCTCCCAGTCATGAGAGATGTCTATGATTTCGTTATATTCCCAGCAACTATGGAAAAATACAAAAAAGTAATTAAGCAGTTTCAATTTTGATTTAAAAAGTGCAAAGGACCGTTTGTGGTATTCCGTCTATTCTCATACTACGCGTACGGTCTGAATTCTCGTACTCAGTTTGTCACATCAAGGCTTCCAGGAGGGTGACGCATTCCAATAAATATTTGTTATTTACGTGTTGCATTATAAAACACATTTTTTTATATTCTTTGTGTGTACAGAACTGTTATGCTGTGTAAATAAATTTTACTAGGTTGCATTGTGCGTGCAGAATTCTTTTTGCTATAGTTACGAACGTCATTAGGCCAATAGACACCTAATAACAGACGTGCTTGGACTTTATAAATCGAGGCGATAGCCAAAGTTTATAATCCACAAAGTCTATTAGTTGTTATCAATAATTTGTCTGCAAATTCGGACATTATAATTTCAATATTTATGAATATCATTCAGTATCTTACTTGCATACGTTATAATTCATAATTTACATTTTTTAATTCAATACTTACACAAAATTCTTATGAGAACACCAATCGGCTAGTCGTACAACTATTGGCCTCTCACTGAGGAAATCCTGGTTACGCCACTGTTTCATCTGATTGATTCCTTTCTTTAGGTTTGAAATAGATTATTTCATAATAAATAATGAAGTTGTTTAGAAAGATTGCTGCTAAACTTTTTCCACCCCTGCAAAGTGAGATCGAACTCGCTTTGTTCGTTGTCCGACGCAGGCAGGTTATTCCTCGACCATTAGCAACGACACACATCGGCGAAATATTGCAACCCCTCCCTCCTCTCCAGAATCTGTCCCCTTGTTCACATGGCCGCATTTGCGGCTAGTAGGGGTGGGGAGGGCATATCCGGTTTCGGTCACAAAAAGCAAAATATACGGCCGTTCCCAATTGCGCTAATGAATTTTTTAATTAATTAAGCCCCGAACCCCGTTTTGCGTTTTGCGTGGGCGGCGACAGCCCTTATTTGCACAAAAGCAGGAAGCGAGAGCACATTTCGAAAGCGCTCGGTGCGAGGGAGGGTGGCTGAAATTCATGAGGCGTCGAAGGTACAGGAAGAGGTACTGAATACGCATGACCTCGGTTCCGTCTATGAATCTGGAAAAAAGAAATATTTCTTTTTTTTCTATTTGTAGCGGGAGAATCTGAGGTGACGAATTCTGCAACGAGTCGCAAACACATCGGCAGGCTACCTTGGTTTGAATATAGTGCTCTTCTCTTACATATTTTTACGTAACGGTTCTATTACGCATTGACGATGAAACAATGCACAACGTGCAATGGAATTTTTTGTTCATTACGTGTCAGTGCCAATGAGAGAAAGCTTGAATACTCTGAATGGAAAAGAAAAATAAATTGTAAGACGAACTACGTGAGTATATCATTATTATTATTACGTGAAGGGAAGATGCCTTAGAAAATGTTAGAAAACAGCGCGTGTGCATGCATACATGTATTGTTAATAATATACCTCGAGCAGGGCTGACTGAATATCCTGATGCTGATGCTGATGATGGGTTGTCAAAGAAAAAATAAATACACGTTGTTAGTCTTTTAAGGGTTCATGGTGAAAAAAAGGTTACTTGGTAACTAGAGTATTAAACCCATTTCATAAACAAGTTTATAAAAATAAGAATCAAGAGTTTGAACAGTCAAAATAAACAACTTGTTACAATATTAATATATGACTACACGTTATTTTTATATCACAAAAAGTTCAGTGAGAAATTGATTTTTGTTAAAAACACAGAATAACATAAGAAGTGTATTGTAAATTTCAATAGTCTGCCACTGCCAAATAAGCATTGGAACAAAGATAAGAAAAGGGAACAAAAATCGGCGTGAGGAAAATAAAATTTTAATTGGAGATAGATAGAAAAATATCTAATATAGTAACAAAAGACAGTGAAAATAAAATCAAATATAAAAGTCGGCAAGTGTTGGTCAGCATTATTTACAGAAAAAAAGTAAGTATTGGGAAAATATACACAAAATATAAACATATAAGTAGCACAAGAATTACAGTCACATAGAAAACTAAAAAAATAAGACGAAATTAAAATAAAGCTGGAGTAGGTGACATTTGAATGAATATTTGGACATATTTAAATACTTAAAAAGAAAATGATATAACAGGCGGAGAAAATAACTATTAATTTAGATACCAATATTTTTAAATGCAATACTATCATTGAAATAAAAAAAACTGCTGGAAAACCAAGAACCACTGCGAAGTTATAAAAGTGGTCCAAATAAATTATTTAAATTAATGCGTAATGTGTTTTAAAACGCATAAAAGGGGAAGAAATATTAAATAATTGAAAATATATTTATTTCCGTAATTCACAACAGACGTAACCAACATAAGTATAAAATTATAGGGGATTTAATAAATTTAATTATAAATGTGGAAGAATAATTAAGCGGTTCTTAAAAGATAATAGAAATGAAGATGGATTACAGAAGAGAAGATCAGCAGTGCATCATATTTTTTTGTTAAACAACTTATAGTGGAAACAAACCAAACAGACTCATTTAATTTTGTTGACTTGCAAAATGGTTCAAGATAGTATGTCATTGATAAAATTATGGACAGTTTTGAAATTTTTATGAATTAATAAGTTGATATTTCAAGTAATTAGAAATATGAAATAGAAGATGCGATGTGGAATTTAACAATTGGAAATGAAATATACAGATGCTATTTCAATTACAAAACAATTGAGGCGATGGGGTAATTGGTCTTCTTAATTCGAAGAAGAATATATCATGAAAATAAGTACACAAAATCTTATAAATCTTATAAATAATATTTGAAAGAATTGAGATTTAAATCTTAATTTTTCCTCATATATTATGTAAGAAACCAACATTCTTTGATCTCCAAAACATTTGGAGCGGATTTGTTCTGCAGCATTCTGCGGCTGCAGGCTACTAAATCAGACCGTGACGAATGGAATATTGTAAATAGCTTGAAAACAACTTACCCGGGAGATGCTTCAGGGCACTCTCAATGATTATGTAAAAACAGAGAAGATTAAAAAGTGAGAAATTATAGAATGGTGTCGAAAAGAAATAATTGGAAAATGACCATTTAAAACCTTATGAACAGTCTCGTTATTTACACGTTACGAACGAGTGTTCAAAAAGTGTATTGCCAGCTAAATAGAAAAAAGTATGCGATTAACCTAACCAATTGTGAAATTAAAGGATGGTGTAAATATGATAATGAAAACACGCGTGGTGTCAAACTCTCGGCGCAATAAAAAAATGGCACTTTACATAAGTGTGCAATATAGAACCGTAAACATTCGTGCATATCCCAAATGGTCCATTTACTTGTACATTAATATATCAAAATACCTCGAGAAACTTTCAGCGAACCAAAAAAAAGTTTCAAATAAAAAGTTAATATTCTCAGAGGAGATGCAGGTTTGGTACAATGACGCTAACTGTGCCCACCGGAAGACGTAGGCGCAGAGCAAGAGGAGAGACTCTGCTGATTACGATCTATTTTGGCACAATGTGACGGTAATCTTCCCTCGTTAAGGTGAGATTCGTCGCCGACCTCCACTTCTGCTTGCGGGGTTTTCCACTACGAGGTAAGTTTCCCCAAGCAGCAGGGCAGCGTACCCACCTACCCCATCCGGGACAAGCTTTAAGCTCCAGACGTGTGTGGTAATGTAGTTGATATAAGTGTATATGTGTGTGGGTAAGGGGTGAAGACAGGACAAGGAAGAGGGTGGAAAGACTGCGCACGATCCGTGGTCCGTTTGTTAGGGTAGTGTTCCGCATTCGCCTGGCGTTTGTTGGAGGAACCATGAAAACTACCGAACAACCGAAACTACCGAAACTATCGATTGTAGTAGCCGGATGCTAGAATTCCCTTCCAGATAGCGACTGAACGCGACCCAGATATCTGGCTACCGTTGAAAATCCTGTCACCATAGGGACTCGAACCGTAAGACCTCCCGGTCAGAAGTACAGCAGTGACTTCCATTAATGTCCTGTGCTACGCAATCCGGTGGCTTTTGTTTCTCAAAACACCTTTGCACGTCCAAGAAAGTGCCCCCCCCCCACTTCTTCCGTCTGCAATATTACCCCGCGCTTCCCTTCTGGATAGCTCCACTGTTTCACCCACCGTCCCCCGCTCTCGCGTGGCCTTTTTGCCTGCGCAGCTCATGCTGATGGGTGCGTGTTGCACATATTGTGCACCAAAGCTCCGCACATACTGCGCAGGGAGCATTGTGCAAATACAGGCTGGTCCACTGCGGCGAGGGCCTAGAAACATGGTCGCTGAGAGTTCGGGACCACGGCAGAAATTGCAATGCGTGGGCACACCCGGGGAAGCTAGAAGGCAAACACGGTGGTCCAGCTTCGCGTTCGTATTGGGCAACATAAAGGTCTCAAACAACAATGAATAAATAAATAAATAAATAAAAATTGAAAATAAATAAATAAATAAAAATAAATTGAAAATAAATAAATAAATAAAATAAATTATTGTGTTTTAAAATAAAGAGTGTAGGGCTCCCAGCAGATTCACTGTTTACCCACGTGTCCAGAGCTCGCAAAGGTCGTGACCAGAGCTCGCAAAATTTCAAACCACCAAACTATGACTGCTTCAGACAATTCTGACGTAATACCACAACATAAGTAGTAAGCTCTGCCAGTTATGTGTTGCAACATTCTGAGAGTACATCAAAAGGGCCATTCTACGCAATTCAAACTTCTAGGAAACCACACGTGATTCATGATGTATGAGTAATTGCACATAGGTCGTAGGACCAGTGTTTTACATTTATCTCAGATTTCACCGTCAAATTTTGACGGATTCTCACTAGTATATATAACTGCTTTTGGTATATGTGCATGAATTAAAAAATATTAAAATTTCTGACGGATTTTATTATATGGATTAATATTATTATGCCAACAATATTAAAAATTATTTTAACGTAAACGTGATTTTAGGAATATTTAACTTTTAAAAACCTGTTTTTGAATTTTATTTCTATTTTTTCTAGTGTTGTTTAGAAAGCAAGGGTTTTCACGCAAAGCTTTATAACCACTATACCACCTCAATTTCTTTCACATTAATATTCCTTTACAGGGTAGTCAATAAAATATCCACTTGGAATATTTTCTGAACAGTCCAAGATATTGAGCTAAAATTTTCACGAAACGATTCAGGTCATAGGGGCTCATCAGTTATAGTTCTAAGCTTTTTGATAGCATTTCTTTCTTTAAAGATATTGGATGTCGCTTTTTAAATGGAAACCTATTCATAATTTTACACTAACAGAAAGGTCTAGAGAAGACAAATGTCTCAACACCACATATGTTGGTATTTTCTGAATAATTAACTGGACAAAAGAGTATGAAATTTGAATAAATCGTACGAAAAGTTGGTAAACGGACGTTCTCAGCGCGGAATCACGTAGCTCAGCTGGCTCCAAGCCGTAACGCGCGGGCACTGCAACGAATTTCGCGATCATAACAAACCAGCAAATTCCTCGAATGTTACAATTATTGAGGATAATGAGTTCACATTTCGTCGAAAGAAATCACTCCAAGTGATAAAAAAATCACCCGTATATTCTCATATGTGAAATCGTTCATCATGCCGATTTAAACACCTTGGGTTTTTAAAAGGGACCTACTTGTCTGATGTGTGGTTTCTGCGAAATGTAGTCCAGTAAACATAACGTTGCTATTTTTTTAAAAAAATCATTGCGCGTCAAATCGTACGGCGAGCCCGTTCTCTCTGCTTTGAATGGCTTTGGTAGATTTCCGAAAGGCAGCACAAAGAAGCGACCAACCTGGAAAGGGAGAAGTTGCGGTAGCGGAATGAATGGTCCTTCTCTGTACAAAGTAAATTATACACGGCGCGGGGCCAAGAGCTGCCTGGCGGGGGGAGGAGTGGCTGGTTCAGGGAGAAAGCTGATTTTAATTGAAGACACAAAATTATTATGATTTACCTGGCATACTATTTATTATCATACCATTCTATTTATTTACTTATTAAACTATGCACACAAAAGTTTCAAATTAAAATTGATGATGACTGAATGAATTATTTTTACTCATGTCTTGAGGAAATGAAATGAGTCTTAACGTAAATGAAGGCGATGAACATAACGCATTGTGGAATTGTACCTGTTCAGTTTCTGGCACGTACATTTACAGGTCACGACGGACGAAGGTGCAACTTGTACCTTACCGATACTGGTGATGTGAAGTTTGGCGCTCTGCGTTGCACAGCTGGATCGATGTTGGAATGTACGCTCCCACAGGGTCCAACGATGGGCGAGCGCCGATGCAGCGCCGAAACGACACCATCGCATGGGACACGTGCTCAGACTGCAGCAAATGGAAGGCAACGGCTCACGTGGCTTCCAACAATCGACTGGGAAACGAATGCCAATGTAGAGTCGGTATACGAGGCTAACACTCGAAAGTGCATAAATACACTGCGGAAATCAGATCGAAGATCACAGAACTGCCAAAGGCAGCGTAGTTACTCTTACGGAAACATAGAGAAGCGATGAATGAAAGTCTGCTTGTGGACGACAGCAGCACTGCCGAAGGCAGCGTAGTCACGTAAAAAAACTACCAAGAAGAATGAGCCGGAACGAGGAAGCCGCTTATATGTACGAAGGCAGACATTTTACTGTGGAGACTGTGTTTCGAGAATGTGGGAGGAAGTGCTTTTGGGGGTTAGAGACTACAGCGCCAACCAGCGAATGTGCCGATGGTTCGGTTGGGGTGGAGGATGCGGCGCGCAAGTGAAAGGCTGCGGCCAGCCTCGAATGGCAGAAGTGACGACACACCGGTAAGGGCTTTTGTGACGAGTACGATTCATTGTTTCGTTGTGAATATCCATGGCAAGCTCGTGTGTGCTATTCCCAGGCAAGGGCGTATTCATGTGAGTTGCAACTTCCTCAGCAATAGATAATGACCCTAAATATCTTTTTAGTGTAACTATCCGATTTTCTTCAGTATGCCCTTGTGAATTTGCCTTAAACAATTAATAAAACGAAATAACTTTGACTAAAATTACTTTTCGATAACAACACAAGAGTCGTAAATTTCTAGGAATTTTTACGTCAACTCTTCAGAAAAAAATCGACAAGAGTACAAAAATCCCTGCTCTCTCCCGTCATTAATTCCCTGCTCGGAATAAACGTATTTTTTGTGATTTCTGGACTGCCTCGTTTATACTAGTGGATCGCAGTGTCAATTGTCGTTTACAGATCACAAAATACGCTAGACATCTCAATCCATTGCATTTTGAAACGGTCAATGATAGATGCCGTGAAAACGTTTAGAAATCCAGCATTACTGCAAACTTCCCAACCTGTTACGTTTTCAACTTGTATTGAAATTCATCATTCTTGCATTCACACTTCTGCCATATGTTGGTGAAATATTGTACTGTAAGATATTCTGTTGGAAGGAAGACCAATCTGCAATTTATGGAGAGTGCATTAATTCAAAATTCGTACTTTTTAAGTTGCGCCACTACTGCAGCCCTCGAGCAATTTGGAAGCCTAATATCGCTGAATTTGCCTTCACAATAACTATCTCTGGTGTAAAAAAACGTAGTGTTCCATTTAAAAATGTTTAAACTAAAAAATGCTGCCAAGAAGTTAATAACTTTAACTGGTGAGCCCCTACGAGGATATCCTGAATCGTTTGGCGAATTTCATGTCTAGAACTGTTCAGAAATGATTCAAGGTTATCGATTTATTGACTAACATAGTATAATCTTGAAATTAAGGTCAAATATTAATTCGCACCACCAGTAGAAAAGTGTCGTAACTCAAAGAAAATTGAATTTTGAGTTACATATATTACAGTGAAATTTTATGCTCTTTCATCCTAAAATTGTGTCATTCCTTTTTAGGCATATTGTAGTCAATTATTGGGTTCCCACTTCATTTACCCAATAATGTAATTTTAAACCTTTAAAGCGTTGTCCTGAAAAATCACCTTTTTTGAGCTACAGACTTTTCTACTGGGGGTGCGAATTGTATTTAATTAATAAATATGGATCAAACTACGATTTGTAAGAAACTTCAATGATATTACGATTGGTAACAAACGTGTTAGTCGACCTTAATGGTAATGGCCTTAATGGCCTAAGAGCGTGTACCGACTCAGGACTTCCGGTCGCGGGTTCGAATTCCGCCTTGGGCATGACTGTTTCTTCTCTTGTCTCTCATGTATGTGTTGTCGCGAAGGGCCTCGCATTCGCAGATCCCAGATCAGTCGAGCCTGCAAGTGTGTTGTGTCTAGTGTATGGTCGAATTTGCGTCCCTTCAGGACGGAAGGGGTAAACGGTTGCCCGTTGGATTAAACCCTAAAAAAAATAAGCATATTATTTTTTTCCCCTTTTCTCTCTATTTTCAACTTTAATTTTTCACTCTAGAAAGTAAAATGTTTGTCTCGTATATTATGTATGCTCACTTGAAAATATACTGCAGGTCTATTTACATTATTAGAGGTATTTCTACCCTGTATTTTAATATTGTATAATAATTAACTATGCAAAAGGAAGAGACGCAAATTATTTGAGTTTTTTATTGTTATAGCTAAAAATTTTATTTTAAATTACTCTTCTTACTTTCTTTTATTTACACAATAAAATTGTATTTGTTTTGTTATCTCACTATATATATTTTATTGTTTCGTTAACACAATATTATTTCCCATCAACCAATCAATAGTTATTTTTCAACCACTTAATTGACTGAATTCATTGATGCCGATGTTTCGGTCATTCTATCGTGTTCTTCCGAGCTGGAGTGCTTCTTCAACTGTGAAGACCACGGTAAGATGGTCGAAACTTCGGTTTCAGAGCCCTCGATGTCGGCCTGGATAGCGAAGGTCGCTAATACTGAAGACTCGTAGCTGCCTTGTACCTGAAGGCAGGTTTCGAATCCCGTTAGGAGCATGTATGTTTGTGTGTGTGTATAGTATACCTTTACCGTTATCCGCAATGTTACTTCCAGTGGTCGAAATATGATCTTAGAAGTTGGAAAGCGAACTTAAATAAGTAAAAAAATGCCCTCGACGCGGCGTCACCCGGACTGCCGAGAGCCTTCACATGACTGGCCATGGAAAAGTACGATTGCAGTTAATTAATTGAAACTGTTTCCTCCACAATTAATTGAAAGTGTTGTATCCTCCCTGCGGGCGGCGGCTTTAAACACCGAGGCGGCGACCGAGCGCCGGGCAGCGGCCGAACGCCCGGCGGCAGTCGTGCACCCGGCCACGCTCGTCCGTTGTGGACATAACTGAGAGGCGGAAGACGACTGGGCAAAACAAAGGAGGCGGCCGTTAAACAAGGATCTTCTTCCGACAATGCGAGGTCACTCCTGTTACCGAGCGTCGGCGAGGAGCCTCGCGTTCCTTTAAAGCCGTGCGAATATACCGCACTTTGCAGTAAATCATTGTTTTCAAAGTGAAAAACCTTCTTACTGGACTGTACGTTACAATATTATGTGCATGGGATTGTTTGATTGGTTACTAGTGATTCCGGGCGCGTCAACTACTACAGTCATTAGTCCGTGTGGTGCATGTTTTTGTTCGGGATATGGTGGTGATCTTGCCCCGCTGGATGACGAGATCCGGAGGAGACCTACCGACGGCCAGCGGGGTTTTCCCAACCAGGTATCTCCTATCAGCGAGGCACCGCCCCAGCCGGGACAAGCTCTAAGCTTCCGACTGGTCTCCCGTCATGTCTGGTACTGCAGTGCATGTAAGGGGTAGGATAGGGCTAGGAATGGGAAGGAAAGATCGCGCAAGGTCCGTGGCCCATTTGTTAGGGTACTGCTCCAGCACTCGCCTACTATTGGTCGGAGAAACTACAGAAAACTATCTATCAGAGCAGCCGGGCGCTGGAATTCTCTTAGAGACTGCGACACAACTCGACCTAGCTATCTGTCTAGTGTCGAAAATCCTGCCATCGTTGGGACTTCGCCTCAAGACTTCCCGGTCAGAGACACTGCAGTGATATGTTGATGCCCTGAGCCACCTCTCCCGGTATGTGTGTGGGAAAACAAGCTATAATTTCTAATAGTATATTAATAAACAGAAACACGTAGACCCTCAATGCGTTTAATTGCATGTAATATGAAGATTGATTTCGATTGATGTCGAGATTCTTCACATTTCGGATTATCTGTGACTACAAGGTATGAGTACGCAGAATAGCAAAACCTCCAAAAATGTAATAAAATTTAATATACAGTTCAAAACAACAATTTAATTGAATAAATGAGTTCTTTAGAAATTTTCTTTAACAATTTCAAATGGAACAAGGTTGTAAATAATGGGTCTCAGATGCTTTCTTGAATTTAACTGTAATTACAAGACACAATTATAGTTAAATTAAGTTTTAGCTAGAACTTGCACATTTTTTTCGTACTATACGGAGAATCCGAGCTTTCTCTTGTGGGGTGAAGCTGAAAACCGCCTAAAACAGTCTGCGAACTCACATTCCTTGTCACAGATTTCACATGAATTAATTTGGATTTGAACGGCAATGACGAAAAACTAGCTAGCGCTGGCCGCTGCTCGACAGGTCGTCTCTGTGCAGACAGAGGTGCCGCAGACGGTGCTGGCTGCGGTTGCTCACATGTCGACGGGGACGGCGTGGCGGGGCCCTGACGCTTCATCAAGCTGAAAGCCCCCGCAGCTCAACACTCTCACGCGTAGATAACTAAAAATAAATCGCGCCGCGCCTGGAGCATCAACTTTCTCTCTCTCTCTCTCTCTCTCTCTCTCTCTCTCTCTCTCTCTCTCTCTCTCAGTGCAATCCTGTCTACAGGTGCTCAGTCCGTTGACTGAACCATTCAGCGATAATGGATGCAAGGTATTTGGTTTCCACAGCAGTCACCTTTGTACAACGTTAACCAGTGTTTTAACTGTTTCAGAAATACAAAAAACTTATTAGTTACTATTACTCTTTTCTAATTATAGTTTTCTTTTACTATAGATATTTGGCATTTTGAGTCCGTGATTGTCTGACTTTGCCGGCTATACGGCCCCTATTCCTGGGCCTAGTTTAAATGCCACGCTTGGGTGTAAGAGAGAAACGTTACAAATATGGCGCATTCACTTCATCGTATTTAGCTATCTCCACCTCCCTAAGCTTTTCTTCTTCTGCTTTTACTACTTCTTCTGCTGCTACTGCTGTTGCTTCAAACAGCTATCGAAACTGAGACGATTTTAAAGGAGAGCTACATTTCTATTTTTGCCTCCACCGGGAATCAAACCCGGTATCGCACCACGGGAAGATTGTACGGTTCCCATGAGCCACCTTAAGATCTTCATTTACAATAAATGAAATAATTTTCGTCTCAAATGTTGCTTTTACTCGTCTCGAGTCATTAATTATAATACTTATCATTTATTGAATAAATAACAACCCGACAGATGCTGAATAACAAGTTAGGTATCGTTTGCTCTTGCCTAAGTTCTATTTTTTCATTTTTATATATTCATTAAAACACGTTCTGAACATCGATAATATACGTTCAACACCTCTTACGCGCTACACACTCAAAGCCGAACTTCTGGAAGTATTTATTATACATTTAAATAATGGTTTAAATCAACGTTTTAAAAGGCCAGAAGAGATAGTTCATATTGGACGCATGGACTAGTAACACTGCGAAAATTGCCAACTGTTAACTGCTCCCAAGGAATTGATTGTGATTGCTCCGAAGAAACGGATAGGACATTCTACTACAACCCAGAAAAATAATGTCTTTACAAGCTGAACCCGGCAGACGTTCTTCTGCCCTTCATCTCCCGCTTTCTCATTCCCTCTCCCTTTATCTCTCCGTTTCTCTCTTCCTCTGTCCGTCTCTCCGTCGATCTCCGTCTCTCCCTCTCTCCCTCTCTCTCCCTCTCTCTCCGTCTCTCCCTCTCTGTCTCGGTCTTCGCCTTTATCTGTCCCTATCATTGACATTTAGTTGCAGACTCCGCACATCTCTGAGCAGGTGAGGTAATATCGAGAAGCGCCGGCCAAACAAAAATATAATAGAATGTTCGAGATCTAATAATGTAGATTACGGCGTGAGAAACGTTTATTTGAGGTCTCTGGCCTTGCAATTTTAGTTTTTAATGCCCTAGAACGCTCCCTTAAGGAGTTATTAAATTATATAGATTTTTAAAAAGGAAATGCTGCCGAGTGTTGCAGGTTGCATTTCACATGGATATTTCGTTTTGTTCTACAGCGAGAGAGAGAGAGGGAGAGAGAGAGAGAGAGAGAGAGAGAGAGAGAGAGAGAGAGAGAGAGAGAGAGAGAGAGATTATAAAACATTCCTCTCCTTATCTTCACAACGCTCTGGTACCACATGGTAGAATGTGAAATTGACTAGCGTTAAAAGAGCAATATTTCTTGGTCTTGAATTAAGATTCAAACCAACATAAAATGTAAAGAATAGTTTAAATGAATAGGACAGAAAATTAAGTTCATCCAGAAGAAAGGCATCCAGAAGTTTTCAAAAATTAGTAAGACTTCATTAACTTCTTTGTGTATATGTATGTAGTAAATTGCCGCGAGAGAAGACATAAAATTGCCTTTTCCAATTATGCATCAGTGGTTTTTGTCTAACCTGACATACTCAATGATGAACGTATTTTCGTCCAACACAGGTATCTATAATTGTATCACAAGGCGGAAGTCATCAGGTGCCTCTAATAACATACCACAACAAAGAATCTTCATAATACTACGTGTACGTTATATTTATTACACATTGCCAGTTGGCATTATTTGATTCAAATAGATTCGCAAGTTAAAATGTTCAGTAATTAAGTTTTCTACAGAAACGTTTTGTAGTTTCTTTACAATTGGAGAGTACGCTCAGTATCAAAAACGAATTTAATGTGTATTTTAATAATTTTATAATGTGTCCCTTTTTAGTTGCATAATTCTAAAAGTTAAGATGCTAAGTAGTTTGTCATCCTGCAGGTCAATGAACTCCATGTCGATCAATTTTTTTGTGCAGATTCCCTTGAGCCATTGAGCTATTGGTGAGATGCTTCACTGTCTGCGCCTGCTTTCATTACTTTTGTTTTACTCGATGAGAGAGGAGACATTTCGTCAGATATAATGTCAATTGAAACAGCAACTAGTTTGCCATTGCTAATTGTTTCTATTACACGAGAGCTAATAATTATTTTTATAATATGTCCTAAAATACTTGTTTCTACCTTCAAGCATAGATAATTCAATTCATATAGTAAAAAAGAGAAGTTAGGGATTTCGGAATGCATGCTATTTACTCTTTTGGGCGTGAAATAAATGTATAAATAAATTCGATTAGTTTTTTAAGAAATATCTATATCTTAAAAATATATTACTTAAATATAAAAAGTTAACTCTAGATAACTAAAATGAAATTATAATTGCTTTAAAGCATTACTTTCTTTCACTTTAGCCACGGTTTTAGAAACCTGTGCTAAAATTGAATTTATATCTCCCTTTCGTGTCTTGCATCTTTTTTCCTTTTAAGAGATCCAGATTCCTGGTGGAAGTGTGTAACTCGACGGAAACGCGTGGCTATTTACTCTGCCACTTGTCGCTAATTCCCAGCACCGGCGCTCGCGAGATTTACGAAGCGCGTACCCCTTTAAGAACTGGCCGGGCACGCTGTCGCATAATTTCGCTGATCTTACGAGCGGCGGTGCTTTCAAGTGGACAAGTGCTCCGGCCGCCAGACCGCTTGTCAGCTTCGCTGACGCGGTCGCGGAAACGCTCGCGACGTTCCGAAGCCCAGACGCGGCGTCGCGGCGATGGAGAGAAGGCGAAAGTAAAGGCGTTGGGGGAGGGCGTGTCTGGGTTGGAGTGGGCAGAGTGGTGTGGGCGGAGCGGAATGGTGTGCGCGGAGCGGGGTGGGCGGAGCATAGCGAATGGAGTGTAGCGGCTGGGCGTAGTGGAGCAGGGTGGGCGTAGCGTAGCGTGGTGGGCGTTGCGTAGCGCGGTGGACGGAGTGTAGCGAGGTGGGTGTAGCGTAGCGGGGTGGGCGTAGCGTAGTGGGGTGGGCGTAGTGTAGCGTAGTGGGGTGGGCGTAGTGTAGCGTAGTGGGGTGGGCGTAGTGTAGCGAAGTGGGCGTAGCGTAGCGGGGTGAACGTAGCGTAGCGGGATGGGTAGAGCGTCACGGGGTGGACGGAGCCTAGCGGGTTGAGCGTAGTGTAGTGGGGTGGGTGTAGCGTAGTGGGGTGGGCGTAGCGTAGCGGGGTGGGCGTAGCGTAGCGGGGTGGGCGTAGCGTAGCGGGGTGGGCGTAGCGTAGTGGGGTGGGCGTAGCGTAGTGGGGTGGGCGTAGCGTAGCGGGGTGGGCGTAGTGAAGCGCGGTGGGCGGAGCCGAGCGGGATGGGTGGAGCGGGGTAGGTGGTGCGGAGCGTGTTAGACGGAGCTTAGCGGGGTGGACGGAGAGGAGCGGGATGGGCGTAGCGTAGGGGGGTAGGCGTGTCGTAGTGGGGTGGGCGGAGCGTAGCGGGGTGGACGACGCGTAGCGGGGTGGACGAAGCGTAGCGGGGTGGACGAAGCGTAGCGGGGTGGGAGTTGTATAGCGGGGTGGGCGGAGCCGATCGTGGTGGGTGCAGCGGGGTGGGTGGTGCGGAGCGGTGTAGGCGGGGCGGAGCGGGATGGCCAGAGCGGGGAGGATGGAATGCAGTGGGCTGCGGAAGATGAGTGTGAAGGCAGTGTTCCAGGAGGCGTTGGTGCAGAGAATTGAAGACGGGAGATAGGCGTCTCGTGGGAACCGGGCAATCAGCGTTTTTAATGTAGTTGACGCACCGGCCGCAGAACGCGCTGATAGTGAGCGCGCTATGTGGTGGGGAATGGTCGTGTTAGACAAACTGCTGTGACGCGATAGCCCGCAGCGTAATCATGGCGAGCGCTCCTGGTGTCCAGTTTTGTGTGCCAGATTTCAAATTGTAATCATTCCACGTGTTTGTGGCGCACAACGAAGGTGGCGCAGATGTACCCTAGTTCTTCCATTTCCCTTGTTTACTAGCACTTAATCCATTTGCTAGCTCATTAGCACCATATCATGTAATTACATCATATCTCAACGCACACGAATACGGAGACCGATGGCTGCTGCGTGGATTGTGGTCGCGCGTCCGTGGCCTTTGGCGTCTTACCGCAATTCAAGCTCTGTGATGAATAAACAACTACCATGATGTCTCGTCAGTGCGTCGGACACATGTTCGGGATTAATATAATCCATAAATAATCTGTAAATGGTTTCCAAGCTGTTCAGTGTGTGTGTGTCTAACTCGGACACTCACCGCGGTGGTCGGATACAACAGTCGTGCAGCTGTTGCCTGCAAATCGTAGAAAAGGGCGCGTTGCAAAGTGACATGAACTAAAAACTTCTAGGATCTGTGAATGGAATTCTTTGCAGCACTTACAAACGACCTTTATTTTTAGAACTACCTAGATTTCATAATAAACGTTAGTTTATTATATGTATATACATACATATAATATAAAATGTATACAAAGTAAATATAATAAGATGAAAATGAAAGACAAAAATGCATTTATGGAAAATTAAATATATGTTAATTTCATTCATTATTGTTCCAATAATTATTGTCAGTAGGATTTGACTATTCAATGTTGTTACTATTGTAAATGCTGTTAATTGTTAATTATTTTTTTATATTTGCTTTGCATGTATTGCTTAAAATGTCTTTCAGAAATAAACAATTTATTTTAGAATTCAGGTTTCTATGCGATAACGGGCGGCGGCGTAGCTTGAATATTTGCGGTGTTGACCGTAACTGTTTCATTGGAATGCTACGGCGGCTGTCACGGTCGGCAGTACTATGTCAACAAACGTTTAACGGCTGAGAAACTACTCGTAAAGGAAAATGACAGCAGTGGAATTTTGGCAGCAGCGATGATGGTATCGCTTGGACAATGAAGAAGTAAATGAGAGTGACAGACGTGACCGTGTCCTCACACGTGACGCAAGTAGAGGAGTGGAAAAACGCAGTGATGACGGCAGCATTAGCTGCGGTGCATGCAGCTGGACGGTCTGTTTCACGTGGAGCACAACTTACGAGCTGCGCTGCGCCAGAATAGATACACGGAATGTAACACATCTTTACGCATGAGCGGCCACAATGTCAAACTACGGCTTACATGTAACCTTGTGTTATAGTGGTATAGCGTTGACGAATGTTGACCGTGTGAAACAGATTGAAAGGGAATTGTGGGAGCCGTCGGTTACATGGTGTCTCAATAAATGTCAGAAACTTTTATTACTACACGTAGGGGATTCGAAGTTAACTTTTTTTAGGCAACCATTAGTAAAAGCGTTTCTTTCAGTCATAGCGTTCAATTTTGAGCACAAGGACTAAAAGTGAGATGATGTTTAAGTGTTCAGATAAATTTGTGAATGTATCAAAGAAGACAAAATAATTTCGCTGAACCACCTCAGCTACTATTGACCTTTGCATCTTTAAGTGCTTTTTATATTTTAATAAAAATAAGACGAAATTCAGTAATGCTGTCTGAAAATAGTGTATGGCTCGTGATAAAAGGTATTTATTGTGCTTGTAGTCTTGCGCATCTCGGCCTATCGACCTCTCGTCGCAACCTTTCCTACTCGCGAAAAACGTCACTTCTACCACTCGTATCATAAATAACTATTTTGTCGATGAACCTGTGGTGGGAAATTTTATAAAATGAGATTATACCTGTGGCATTGTTCCCCCGAAACGTAGGCAACTCTCCGTGCACTGGTGTTTTGCGTGTCAAGTGCTGATGACGTGTACCCACCAAACAGTCGTGCGTGATGGGTTACTTACCCCACCTCATAATCATTGGCAAAAGGAATCGTTTCTGATCCTTCTACCTGCCCTTGAATTTTATAAAATATATTCTGACTCAATCCTGTATATCAGTATTTTAAAGAACGCTAAAAGCATTCAGTCATGCGATATCTGCGACATCAATGAACAAAGACAGAAAGAGAAACTGAAACCGCAAAACATCTCAATTGATTGCTTCAGTCGTCATAGTGTATAGGTATTCTGAACATGAAACCAATGATGTGCCTCCACACATCATGAATTGGTAGATAACGTACTTTGGATAATCTATGAAGATAATAAAGGTAGACTGACTTTTTTGCGTGAAACGGGGCGTTAATGATTTATGAATTCAGGATCAGGGTTCTGCGCAATACTCTCATACACAGGCTGTTTTTCAAAATACAGAAAGCTAGAAACGCACAAAACGTCACAAAAACCAATAATCCCTAATTTATCTAAAAATCAACAGAAAAATGTAAAAGTAATATGCTGCATTGTTAATTTAATGATTTATACACGAATGCATTTTTGTTTGAATTTTTCCTGACATATTTACGGATTTTTTTTAAAAATTCTATTCTATCTTTGTGTATTTTCAATAGCGTAAATATGTTTTCGAGTTATATTACATGACAAGTTTTATGATACCATATGATGTCACATTGTTTATCTATTATATTCTAATGTTTAAAAAAGTTAAATGATAGTTTGATTGGTTTTTATTTCAGTTTACGTTCACAAAGGTACATTTTCATATTTTTGTCTTTTCATATCTTAATATTTTTAACGTTTTCTGCTCCATTAATTATTACACCGTTTTGCCATCAGGTTCAGCCATCAGGCACTTAATAGGTCTGCAAATCTGGCGGTTGTCTCTAATGTCTTTGTAACATGTGTCTTTACTTTGCTAGGCCAGCTGAATCGAAAATAAAATTTCAAATATAAATGTGCTACTACAATAACTACATATTACACTGTTTTCAGGATTTGTTGTGAAATATTAGTTCAAATAGTTTACATTCTCTACATAGTCTGCATGTGAAACGTCATGCAGACTGCATATAGATTACTTGTAGAAAACATTCTTTGACTTGTGAAATTATACGATCCAACTAAGCGTCAAACTCGTTCAGATGTAGTGAATGGAAGTGACGACTAGGGAAATGGCAGCAGTGACAACGGTGGCAACGAGTGCGGTGGCGGCGCGCCAGCGCTCTCGGCTTGCAGCGGCCGGGCCCCGCGGCTGGTCAGCGACACCTCGCGTATGAAACTCGCCGCGCCGCGCCGCACGCGAGAATAGGCGCCCGCGCGTGTATTTATAGCAGCGCAGGAGACGCGCGTCCGCCGTGCCGTCGACGCGTCCTCGCCTACGCGCCTGGACGCCCACTGTCTCTTCCTCCTCCTCCTCTTCTACGCCTCTTCCTCCGGCTTCGCCTCCTCCGCCTTTTCTGCCTCCGCGTCCAGCTCCTCATCCTCTGATGTCTCCTCCACGTCTTTCTCCGCCTCCTCCCATGCCGCCTTTTCAACCGCCTCCTCCTCCGCCTCCTTTTCCGCCTCCTCCTCCGCCTCCTTCTCCGCCTCCTCCTCCGCCTCCTCCTCCGCCTCCTCCTCCGCCTCCTCCTCCTCCTCCGCCTCCCCCTCCTCCTCCTTCTCCACCTCCTCCTCTTCCTCGCTGCCGTTGCCTCCGCGCCGGCCTAACGTTTGTGCGGTCACGCTGTCTGTGACTACTGATTCCCTACTCGCGACTCCGTGAAGATTTATTGGCAGGCCATAATTTTCCCATGCCTAGTTACTCCTGCAACTCTCACTGTTCTTTGTTTTTTCGCGTTCTGTTTCGATCAGTGTCCGATTGAGGTTACGCGGAAGAGAGTTTTTATTCTGATTTGCCCAAGCTGTTCTTATTTTTTCATTTATCTCTAGCAACATTTCCATATCTTGTCTTAAGATCTCACTTTGTCTTTGTGTTGTATATTTATAACTTGTTTCATCAATCCCTCGTATTTGTTTCTTCCTGTCTTTGACAGTAATATCATTATCGTTACTGTTCGGCCTGCCATGTGAACGTGCTGCATGTTAATACATATTTGTAGCACAGAGAATACATCATGGAAACTGTTTGTTTGTTTGTTGGAAATGCAAATCTTTTCAATATACTTCAGAAGCTCTTCCATATTTTTCGAGTAAATTACTGTGAATGTTTTCCTCCTAACATTTGTTTTCTTTCAATTAAACGTAGTAGAGAATCAAACAAATGACCTGTTGATATGTATAATTCAGAGCAGTTGAAAAATATTAATCGATTATTCAGACGGAATATAAGGTTGCCAGTTATATAATCACAAAGGGGACAGAAACATTTATTAAATGTAACTCACAGCACATGAATAAACATTTATTGAACATTAATAAACATACTATGGAACGAAGGTATATAAATTAATATTGAAGTCATTAAGGAAATATATAAAAAGTATTACTTCTTGCCCTGTTGCCTTCTTAGCCTAGCGACGCGTAAAATCAATAGAAATAACGAAAAAAATTATTGGTATGTTGTTTCATAGCAGGTTTCGATCATTAAATAATTATTTGGAATAACGTGGCGACAAATTATTAATTCCAAATTTCAAATCGTGTACTGACAATTTTTGGACTCCGAACAAGGAAATGGTATTCATAACAATATATTAAGGTGCAACGTTTTCATAAATCCTCTTCAACCCTTTTTTAATAAATATTACCTAATAACCATATATTTGGAATCTAGTACGTCGAATAAATATTTTTGTTCTAGGGCCTCTCTCAGCTTGAAACCAATTTACTTACATTCGGTTGTCATGATAAAAAATAATTGGCAAGATTTAATTAACTTTGCAAGTGTCAAATTCCTTCAGTTGTGTATTATGGCGTACTTTTGTTTTCACAATGATGTAAATTCTCATAATCTTTTGAACATTTCGATTATCTCGGATTTTTCCTTTATTATTGTCTGAACTCCGCTCGGTATGTAATCCTCTTTGCTGATGTACAGTAAAACCCGTCTTAATGACCACTTCTCTTTCTGAATGATTTTTTGTATCGGAAATATATTGACATAAGATCAATGAAATTTATTCCCTCTAACCCCCAACCAACCACTCGAACCCCGGCCTGCAGCCACTAGTTTAACTGTAATAATAGTTGTCCTCTATCTTTAAGGCGATCACAGATTCTTTTAATTACCTCATTTTTAAAACTTGTTTTGTTCTTTATCTCAACATCGTGTTACTTTCAAATGAAGTGCTTGAATGATTTTATTGTGTTGGATTTAGTCTTGTATTTCTTTCAGAATATTATTGACATTTTACCATCAATGACTTTGCTTAAGGGCGGGAATATATTTTTAGAAAATGCCGATGTCTAATACTATAACACTCAACGTAGAAATAATATTCATCAGGTGACAGTATCAACAGGTCATTACAAAAAGATCACATACAATACATGTATGTTATTTTACAACACTTTGCCAGATAACATTAAACGATTAAATTCAATAGAAACTTTTTAATACGAAGTGAAATCGTTTCTGCTGCATAACTGTTTTTATACAATTAGAGACTGTACTGAGTATCACAAAGTAAGGAATATTAATTTTAACAGTAATATTTAATGTATTATTTACCATTTGGACTGTATAATTCTAAACAATATGTAACAAGTATTGTATCGCACTTCTGGGTCAATGACACCCATCTCGATCAGGTTTTTCCTCCAGTTTCCTTGATCCATTGAGCAAATGCTGAGATGGCCCCTTGCTTCTGGACATAAATGTAACTTCATTATCTGTGCACGTCTTCTAGAATTCATTGGGAAATATAGTTATTCAAATTATCGTTTCCATGTTGTCGCGGCAGAAAGTATTATTCCTTGACGACGGACATCATGGATTTATCCTTGAAAAGGGATTTTATTACATGGGAGAGTTTTTTTTAATTAATTCAAAATTTAAGTAGTATATGTATTAGTGTAGGGATCACAGAATTTTGAAAACGTGCACACAATTAACTTCTCTCCATAGCAAGTCATACACAGTTTTAACTTTTTTTGACGAAAAATAAATAAATAAATAAATAAATAAATAAAGATTAATAACGTATTTATCAACTTCAATTTATTTAGACAAATCACAAGTTTCAACGAACTCGTACATTTCATAGCTGCTGTTTTCAAGTTGTGTAGTTTTATTTACAATAAGATAATATAAGCTAAGTTATCCTAACTATACCTTTATTAATATTGGCTTAGTACTTGACATCACTATAAAAGCGCAGACAAGATGTAATCCTGTGTTCCATGTATTTAGATCTTCATAATGTCATGTTCGACTAGATTAAGTGGGATTCGGAATGCTGAGTCACTTTGCATTTATCTGTATTGTAGTCCACCTGTCATACCAAAATCTCTGTTTAATGTTCGTGCCACGGTAACTTCACACTAAAGATCAAGAATCGACATTGTAGATGTGTTAATTAATGATAGACCATTTATTGACTAGTTGTTGTGGATTACTTAAATCCACTACATAATTCATGTGAAATCAGAGAATTAGAAATATATTTAAAAATCATTTTTGAAAAAAAATAGAAGCTTTGAGAAAAATCAACCACTTTTCCTGTTACCTAAATCGTTTAGAGTGCTTCGTAATCCAAGTAGCGTGAAATTTTATAGTATGCTGTTTCCCTTTTCCCTTTTTTATCCTTCAATTATTTAAAGAACGCCTAAATAAGTCTGTTGAACTCTCCCACTCGGTTTGTTAATCCTAAGTTGACATTACCATTTTACTTTTGCTCGGTTGTCTCTGTAAGTCCCGACGGTTTCGACGATTTGCGGCATTGGCTATATAATTGGGCTAAATTCAAATACTGTCTGCAAGAGAAATATAGTGGCCGAAATTCCTGATCTGTAGTTTTCCGTAGTTTCTTCGTCTAATATCAAGAAAATATTGGTACAGTATCATAACAAACTGGCCATGGACTCCGCTCTAACTTTCCGTTTTCATTCCTGTCCCTTCCTCTCCCTTTTACACTCGTTCTTATGCATGGATACTCCACCACACATTTCGGAAGACTAGTCAGGAGCTTGTAGCGTGTACCGGCAGGCGCAGTACCTCGCTGACGGGGAGGGATATAAAGGACATGTAAATGGAAATCCCCGTAGACCGGCGTGTAGGTTCGCCAGATCTCACGTCAAGCCACGGAGGAACACCGCCATATCCCGGGATACGTAAAACACCTTGCACACGTGATTAATGACATCAGTGGTTGACGCTTTCGAAAACAGAAAATACTCAGAACACAAAACTTGATGGGAGGCTGTGTACTGCTTGAAAGGACGCATATAGTTTTCGTAGAGTGATACTTATTTACAGACATGTAGACACGATTTACGCGCGTCCTTTTGAAGAACGGTTTCGGAGTTTTATGCATGTGCGTATGAGCAATTTGGGGTCTGCGGCCCGAGTGCCTGCTGTGCGCATGTCCGTATTTGCTAAAACTCCCGAAACAGTTTGTGAAATGTATATCGGGTCTAGTATGAGAATAATGAATGAAAGAAGACGTATATACCTATTTAATCAGAAAAATAAACGTAATTGTGTAATTCTCTCGTGTCGAATGTTACTAATATAAGCAGAAAATATTTGAAAGCTAGAAACATAAGTGGGCGAAAGTTCAACTATGACATATTCTAGGTTGTTGAAAGAGCAAGACGACAGTCACACAATAGGAATATTGTAATTTAATATAAATAATATTACCTTTTAGTTTCTCGTCCCTACGAATATAACAAAAGAAAGCATTGTAATCGTGGGCGGGAAAAACGCGAATTTGTTTGGAAACTGTCGATTTTTTGGCCCTGGTAAAGAAAGTAGATCAATCTTGTTCTTACAGAGTCAATTAGTTCTTCTAACTCGTGGTGTAGTTTGTGTCCTTGATATCGGAAAATCAACTAACGGCAACACCAGTGTCTGTCCGTTGGCAGTCAACGCTAGTGCCTAAACCGTTCAGCTGTATTTTTTTTTGGGGGGGGCGTCTTCCTACAGCTATAATATCGAAGAGATTAGAGATTTTCTTCCTTATTGAAATGTGTTCTTTAATGACGGTTCCTGAAATAAGGTCATTTCAATTTTTGGAAAATATGAGGTTTCCTTGTAATTTTGCCGGAAGTGTAGGCAATTTCAATTCTTTTAAACATTTTTTTCTCAAAAACGGCTCCAAATTTTTTCTTTAAATCTTCTCTTAAATATTAAGGAACGCTAAAAATATTATGCTATTCCCGTTTTCGGTGAACTCTCCATATTTTTGAAAATTGTAAAAATTGCAAAAGTTTACATTTCTTAATTACAAAACTCAAGATAGATTTTGGCTTTAAGTCCGTTCAAAAGATCAGCTCTTTAAAAAAGATAATGAGGTATTTAAAAAATCAGTTTGGATAATATTACATTTTTAAGCATAGGCCCGAATTCGAAACTCTGTGTTTCAATAGTGTAGAGGTAAAACTCACGGAGAGTTAATTCCGAGGACCTGTGGAGAAAATAATTTGCTTGTAGAAACACTTTTGCCGTTTTTGTAGGAGTACACTATAGCAGAGCTGTTAGAAATAATGCAAGAAAGTATATGCTATTTTATCTGCCCTAGTTTTACAGTTTTGTTGGATGTTATGTTAATACGAAGGATTGTCGGTATCTTAAGTTTTTCATACATGAAAAAAATAAATTTTGGGTCACTAGGATTTCTGACTTTTTCTGGATCAAAATTTATACTTTACTTCATTTGTCATCGAAGAACTATAGTCACACTACATCACATTTATTTGTAGAATTCGCCTGGTGGATTTAGGGTTGGCGGGACATCTGCAGACATCCGGATACATTCCGTAATGTGGGAACTTAACCAATCTGAGGTTGGGGAGGGGTAGAATAAATATATCCGAAGAAGTGTCATATTTGTGACAGTGTTACAGAAACCTCGAGCCATCGCACGGGATACATCTCGGCCTGCTCATCGCGGTGAGTCTTGCAATTGCGAGCTGCTCAGGCTTAGCTGCGGATGCCGTCTCTCCGAGGAAAACGCAACCGTCCGTCCAACCCTACGGACCCTCCCTTCCTAATTGGTCCATCCTCACGCGCCCTCCTCAGCCGCACAGCAATCACCCCGCGTCCGCCAGACCACCTCTGCCTGTCCAACAATCCTCCTGTCCATCCGACAATTTGCCTGTCACCCGCCTATCCCAACCTGCCGCCCCCACCCCTCACCCGACCTGCCCGAGCGACTATCCTTCCGCCCCTCAATCCATCCAGCCACCCATTCGGCCGCCTATTAGTGCGCCGGCCCGGTAATTCGTCAGTTTGCCAATCCGTCCGCCTGACCATCTACCCACCCGATAATTCGGCTTCCCGTCAGTGCACCCGCCCGCCAAGCCGCCCCCATTATCCGCCGGTCGCGTGGTCGCTTCCTCGCTTGGCAATCCGCCTGCCCGACAATCTACCCGCCTACAATACTACCGCCCGACAATACGACGCCTAACAATTCACCCTCCCGACCATCCACCCTCCCGACAATCCACCCGCCCGACAATCCGCCCGCGCGACAATCCGCCCGCGCGACAATCTGCCCGCGCGACAATTTGCCCGCGCGACAATCTGCCCGCTAGACAATCCGTCCTCCCGCCAACACGACCGCCCGTCTGACAATCCGCCCGCCGGACCAGCCGCCCACCCGTCAGCACGTCCGCCGGACAAGCCGCCCCCAGTCCCTCGCCCACCCGCCGGGCTGCGTCACGGAGCCAGCGGAAGTGTCTCCGTGGCGCTATGGCACAGAGGTGGCGAAGAGTGCGCTGCTTCCATCGCAACGCGGCGTCACATTTCCAGGGGATTTGTGCGCGCTCGTGGGCGTCAGAGGCGAGATTCATGCCGCGCCCACCCGCCCTGAAATAGCTGGTCTGTGACCTCTCGCCGCCCCGCGGGCCATCTCGCATTCCTTTGCACGTTCCCCCCGTCTCACCACCCGCCCCATTTGCCGCTCCTGACATCGCCTCCGCCGACATCAAGCGTCGCCGCCCCCTTGCCGCCTTCGACGCCGCTTGCTTGGCCACCATCTTCATCAACCCCTCTTCGGCCCGTCGTCTCCCCCGTCACCCCCCCTGTCACCTCCCTCGACCCTCCCGAGCTTCCGCCACCGTCACCATTCCCCGTCACCGTTCTCGTGACCGTCCCCGCCACCGTTCCTCGCCATCGTTCCCCGACACCGTCCCCGACACCGTCCCCGACACCGTCCC